>JAKVQU010000104.1:0-38836 GCA_030462985.1 Schwanniomyces sp. yHRVM31
TTCATGAAATGACGATGGAAGAAGGATTTTCGGCTTATCTGGCTGCAAATATTCTTGGAGTTCCTATAATAATTCTATTCTGAAACGAAAAATCAACAGGATTATCCGATGTACGAAGTTACTTTGATTATTGACTACTTATATCATAATCAACACTTCATAAACCACTTATTCAAAGTGACAGAGGTATATCCACCACAGTAAATATTATGCGTGAGCTATCTCCAGGTACAAAATTCACTGCGTAGTATTGATTTTAGTAATCGCATAGATGGTATGGAGGAACTGTAGTTTGATAGAGCTAACATTTTAGGATGAGAAACTAGTAAATGAAATCAAAAGTATGAATCACTACAGCATTTACTCTCTCAAACTGTCGGTTCGGAATTTCTCCTTCTACCGGTATTGATATTTGAGTAATTTTGCAGTTTAGTAAGAATAATTTTACGGGTAGTTTTATAAATTATTGGTCGGAAATATGACCTACTCTACCTAAGTATGAGAATTATTGAACCGGAAGTATGAATTAATTATGAAAACATTTTTTTTTTTCATTTAGATAAGATAAGGTTATTTAGTAGAAAAATAGAAGATATAAAAATAGAATAGAATGACGATAGAAATTAGAGAAAACACAGATCCTAGAATTGTAAGAATATTTATTATTAGACATGGCCAAACAGATCATAATTTAAAGAAAATATTGCAAGGTCATCTTGATATTGATATCAACGATACTGGTATTGACCAAGCAATAAAGGCAGGAAAAGCTTTTGAAAACATAGATTTAGATTATTTGATATCATCAGATTTGATAAGATGTGTGAACACCTCGAAAGAAATTTTAAAACATCAACCTAAGTTGGCAATAGAGACCACTTCTAACTTAAGGGAGAGAAATATGGGTGTGGTACAAGGGATGTACTTGAAAGACGCATTGGCTCAGTACGGAGCTGACTTTAAGAATTTAGGTGAAACAAAAGTTGAGCTTAATTCAAGGGTTGAGCTAGAGTTTAATAAAGTTTTAAAGTTGAGTGAATATAATAATTATAAGAATGTTGCGATATGCACTCATGGAGGAGTTTTAACTTCATTTATGAACTATTTGTATGAGAATAATTTCCAGTTAGGAAATCAACTCACTCGTGAAAATTTAAGAGTCCCCTTTAATACTTCTATTTCTGTTGTGGATTATGATTTTTCTTCTAAACAGGGTACTATTCAAACTTTTGGTAATACAGATCATTTAGGTGGACAATTTGAAGTGAAGGACCAATTATTAAGATAACGCTTGAATTTAATTATATGTATAAATATCTAAAATAAAGAACTGATCAAAATTATTTGATATCTAAAATGAAATGCTCTCATTGGAATTGAAATATATTGTAAATTAAACCAATTTTTCGTTTACTGTCAAAGTATTAGATCTTGAAAATGAAGCATATTTCTGGAATGGATCGTTTCTTTCTAATTCATATTCTGGATTCTTTACAGATCTACTAGCATGACGAAGATAGATTCTCTTCATCCATTTCCAGAATTCACTACCAGCAAAGTAGGCAATAGTAAAACCAACAGAAAGACTCCATTCGTATCCGATTGGTGAATGAAGAAATACTTTATCATTTATAACTGGAATATAAACAACAGGGAAGACACTAACAAAACCACCGATGATGGACCAAAATAAGAATTGATTTTCCCATAAGTCAATAGCAGTTTGCTTATACCATGGGTTTTCAGTTTCTTGTCTCATGTATAACAATGAGTTTACTGGATGGATACATTCCCAAGCTAAAATAAGGGCACACCAAGTGAAGGTTACAAAAGCAGAAGCTCTACCTTTGAAGACTAAATCACAATTGGTTCCATTTTCAGTGTTACAGTTGATTCCTAATTCACCATCACCCACACCATATACGACGACTACGAAACACATAAGACAGCAAACTGCCATCCAAAAACCATATGCAATCATGTCAATAATAACCTCCCACGTAAAAATAGTTCTATTTGGAGGCTTTTCCAAAATGTCTTCACTGGCCCTTTCTTTTCCTAATCCCATAGCAGGGAAGCAAGAAGTCACAACTAAGATCCATAAAACTTCTACTGGGGATAAGGGGAAGACTGAATATCCAGTTTCGTCAAAAAAAGCTAATCCAATCATTAAATAAAATGCCTGGGCAACGTTTTCTGCTAAAAGTTGTAAGACAAACTTTTGGATATTAGCTGACATTCTTCTACCTTCTTCGATGGCATTTAAAATGGATGCAAAATTGTCATCAGTCAAAACAATGTCAGATGCATCTTTGGCCACATCGGAACCGTTGAGGCCCATAGCTATTCCTACATCTGCCTTTTTTAACGATGGTGAATCGTTAACACCATCACCTGTCATTGCACAGAACTTCTTTCTACGATGTAGTGCCTCTATCATTCTGACTTTTGTTTGTGGCGCACATCTAGCAATAACCAATGGTAACACTGGTAAGTTATCAATCTGTTCATCAGTTAAAGAATCAAATTCTGTAGCAGTCATAGTCATTGCCTTAACAACTTCTTCACTGTAATGGTATAAATTATGAGGTAAAATCCCAACTTCTTGTGCAATTGCTTTAGCAGTACCAGGATGGTCACCTGTTAACATATGAACATTAATACCAGCTTTATGACATAATTTAACAGAGCCTGCGGTTTCAGTTCTTGGTGGGTCATAAATACCAATCAATCCTTGAAATGTTAACTCAGATTCGACGACATCTCTGTTATTTTCGGTTGAAAAGCTCTTTATTGTTCTTGTTGCGAAAGCTAATACTCTTAATCCTTGCAGGGATAAAGCATTCATGTTATCTTCGATTAACTTCTTATCTTCTTCAGTGAACTCAACTACAGAGTCACTATCATAGGATTTTCCACTTTCTTTATGTCCTAGCCAATATTTACAACATCCCAATACTCTTTCAACAGCACCTTTAGTGTATACAGAAATAATACCAGTTTTAGGATCCTTATAAACAGCAGACATTCTTTTAATAGAAGAATCAAAAGGAAATTCACCTAGATGTTCAAGACCACTGGCCATTTTTTCTCTTGGGAAATCCATTCTAGATGTGAAGACTTGAATTGCAATTTCAGTAGCATCACCATGAGCCTTCCAAACTTCCTCTCCAGTTTCTTCATCTATACCTTTGTTAATTGTTGCAATATTGGCTAAGGTTGCAGTATTTAACCAATTCTTAAAGTTATTTGGCGTTGGGTTAGGGACTTTGTTGAAATCTATTTCTTCGTCAGTATCAGCAATATATTTTGGACTAACGTTAGCAAAATTTACATATCCATCTTCAGGATTGTATGGATCGTTAGTGCCGTCAACATTAAATGTTCCAACATTTGGAATCCATACCTTCTTAGCTATCATCCTTCCTTGTGTCAAAGTACCGGTTTTATCAGAACAGATATCATTAATACCACCCAAAGCTTCCAATGAGTCTAATTTTCTGATAATAACATTCTTGCGAACCATAACTTGGGCACCAACTGCCATTGTGATTGTCAAAACAACGATTAATGCAGAAGGGATCATAGATAAAGCAACACAAATAGCATAAATTGCAACTTCCTTATTAACTCTCATTTTTTGGGAACCCATAACAACGATTGCGAAAACCACGGCAACCCAAAATAAGAAAATGGCAAGCCAGGATAATTTCCTTTGCAATGGAGTTCCGACATTAACTCCTAATATATTACCAATAATATCCTTAATGGTGCCGAAGAAGGCTCTTGAATATTCACTTTTCTTAGGCTTACCATTAGATTTATCAACCTTTCTAATCAATGAATTGTTACCTCTTAAAGATTGTGCAATCAGTCCAATTTCTGTATTTAATGCTGTAGCAATAACAATACCAGTCGCTCTACCTTTGGAAACAACTGAAGAAGAGAATGCCATATTTAATCTGTCACCAACTGGTACATCAACTTCGTAATCACTGTACACAACTTCATGTTCCTTTGCTACTGGCAAAGATTCACCAGTTAACATAGCTTCATCTGTCTCAAAATTCATAGAGTCAATTATTCTGAGATCTGCAGGAACAGTGTCTCCTACTTTAACATGAACAATATCACCAACTACAACTTCTTCAGCGGGAATTGTTTCATCATTACCACCTCTTGTGACTCTGGCAGTAGGGGAACTTAATGATCTTAAAGATCCCATAGTTTTTTCAGCTTTGTATTCTTGTATAAAACCAACGAAAATGTTGAGACCGACAACAAAAGCAATGACACCACCAGAAATCCAGTCTTTAATAGCAAATGCTATAATCATAGATATAAGCAACACTAAGATCATGGCATTGAAAACTTGGTGGGCTAAGATTTTTGTTATGGAGATTTTTTCATCTTCTCCTAGTGAATTGGCTCCAAAGTCATTTAAAATCTGACTAGCAGCCAGCCCAGTCAAACCATTAACAATATCTGTACGGAAATGCTCACATACCTTATTAATAGAATGACGATATGGTTGAAAACTTTCTCCTATTGGAATATTGCTATCCTTATGCTCAAACACTTTATTATCTGATTTATCTGATGAGATGGATCTATTTGAGACCATAATAATACTTTAAATCAGGGATTTATCTATATACTTTTCTTATTATCCAATTACAAAAGATGGCAACATAATCTTCTTTTATACTTATCTTATCCTACGATATAATTAACCGCCAAGATTAAGCCAAGAGAACCAAGATTATGATAAGAGTAAACTCATATTCTAAGTTCCGGTGGATATGGTGCGAAAAGTTGCAACTTACCCAAGTTTATTATTAGGAATATAATTTTGCAATAATTTGATCTCTGGATATAACCACAAAAAGCTTATTTGAATTAACCACAAATGATCAAATTATTACTGTTCTGTTTGATGTCATATTTTATGATCTGTTGCAATATAAGTTACAGCAACTTAAAATTCCGGTCTTTTCGGGATTATAGATATTTATGGGGTTTGATCACGAGATGCGGACACAATAAAAATATGGTCTGTTGAGGTCACGAGCTTTTTGGCATCGAGGTGAAGGGATGCAAAATGATGTGTACAATCCTGCAAACCAAGAATAGACTCTTGGTCAAGGCTATCAATTTGCCACATCTAGATTACGGAACAATCTCCTAAATGGAGAAGTTGGAGTCCGTACTTATGGAAAAATATCACATAATATAAACTATAAACTATATATTTAACCGCCTTTAATTAGAGTATAAACTGTAGTTGTAAAGTTATTATGGGATATCCACGTGCTATATCTCCATGAATTATTAATGAAAAAAAAAGTTTGGCATGTTGTGCGCTCATAACCAATCTCTTGGAAATTAAACACTGAAGATAACAAAGCAGCGAGTTTAAAAAATAACCTCGGAAGAACCAATTAAAGCTTTTGGCAGGCTATACGATTAGTCTATTCTCCATCAAAAATTTCTTTTTTCTATCTTAGTATGAAATAGTACTATAATTAGAAATAAAATAGATAAATTGATGTCGTAGGGAATTTTCCAGTATGAACCATGATAGATATTCAGAAAAATTTGTTGTTTATAGTTATATATGAGCTAATATTTTATAGCAATTATGTGTATTATTTTAAGACTTAAATATAATGTAGTCATATATATATTTCTCGGTAAATATGTAGATATAGAGAGGTATTTTATCACTAATGTTAAAAGTCTTAGTTCCATGGAAGTGGAGGGCTGCTTTTGTGTAATTTGGTTGGAAAATTTATTTTTCATAGAATGTTAGATTGGATGTAAGTTAATAAGCCATAACTCGTTTATAATTCACTTAATTGTTTAAGAATGAATACAATCGATGTTACTAATAAATATCTCTTTATGGAGTTTGTATATTAAAAAAATATCCCTGATATATGAACCAAAGGCAAGAGATGACAACATGAAAGAAAATCTTTGTAGAAGAATATAACCCTTAAGCACAAGCTAATCTGATTCCAGTATTCTTCTCCTTCTAACTTAATGACTGGCTGCAATTATTTTGTCTCCCCAAGTTATTTTAAATTCTTTGATTGTAGATTCTCACGAAAAAATTAAAAATTCATTCTCCAAAGAGAAAGTCAATATTTTGTTAAATTACGAAATGACGGATGCAGATCAGGAAATAAAGAATTTGATTGACCAAGGATCATTTTCATCTGCACAACAAATTCTTAGCCGAAAGTTGGCCAAATATCCTAACAGAAGCTACTATTACGCTCTAAAGAATCATTTATTGTTCAGCCAAGGAAAGATACCTCAAGCCATTGAAGGTAATAAGAGCTTAATGGAGAAGACACCAAATGATCCTGATACACTTAGTTTATTAAATAGCTTTTTCATTAACGTTGGATTAGAGAAAGAAGCCAATCAAGTTTACGAAAACGCAATAAGAAAATATCCTAACAATAGAATCATTCTTGACTGGTACGAAAAAGCGTTAAAACGATTTGATTTAAGATTACTTCAAAAAGCTTTGTTACAATTACAGAAAAATAACAAAGATAATAGAAAATATGTATTATGGGCCTCATATAGTTATTTTCTTTTATGTGAGTCTAATGTCACTGAAAAAGAGGTCCAGTTATTTCAATCATTAGGGTTAAAGTTAATCGAGAACTTGAAACCTATCCAAAACGATCAAGAGCTATATATATTGGTTAAATTTTTATTGAAAACAAATAATCACGAACAGGCGCAAAATGAAATTGAAAAATTGATGTCTTCAAATAATATCTGTTTAGAATTAAAATTAATATATTTAAGCATTCTCGTTGAATCATCAAAGTGGGAGAAATTAATTGAATATACTAAGAAGTTAATCTTCAATGAGAACTTTAATGACTTTGATACTTGGAAGTTACTAATTAAGGCATCCAAGAATATGAATATACCTTTCGAATCTGTTAAGTCCACAATTTCCTCCTTTAAATTCAGTAGAAATACTTCGCTAGCATTGGTAGAGTTATCTGTTGTATATGAGGAGGAGATTTTTCCAAACATCGTTAACTATTTGAACAAATTTCTTTCAAAAAGTTGTTGTTTTTATGACTTGAAAGCATACATCAAACACGTAGATCAGGATGAAGCATTATCTTTCTTAAAGGGTGTTAATGAAGCTTTGAATGAATCTAAAGATTTATCGGTACAAAGTTTAATAAAGTTTATCAATATCCAGAAGTTTAATTATTTCTTAAATCAAGACATCGACATCGACAATTTTATGAGAGACAACTGGGATTATTTTCACAAATTCAGGCATCTTTTAGATTCCAAAGACCAATACGATATTTACCCTGCTAACGAGTTGATCCTAATGAATGTCGTTTTGGAATTGGAAAAAGATAAAAATGTCATCAAAAGTATAGTCACGATTGAGAAGATTTTACAGAATGATAAGCGGGATACTAAATTAAGATTATGGCTATTAAAGTTATATTCTCACTTAGGATTTACCAACTTTTCATTACACAATTACAATGAGCTTAAAATTAAGATGATACAAAATGATACTTTAGGACATTATCTTACTCTATATCCATCCAACAGGGCCTTAGAAGAATGGATCCAAATATTTAGATTTTATTTAACTGCTGATGGAGAAATTTCTAATAGTTTATTAGATGGCTTTGACAAAATGGCCTTCACAAAGCTTGAAGGTATTCTTAATTTTGGGAAAAAGGTTACTTATTCTTTTGCACGGTTTGAACTTATATTTAATATAATCCAATGTTGTAAATTATGCAAGAATCATCAATACCTTGATTACTTCAACAATTTGCTTCAGCAGTTTGAACGCCAATTGCTTGATGATAACTTACCAATTTATGATAATAGAGATACCAAAACTATATGGAAATTTGGCGCAAACGACAAGAGAGATTTAAGTCTATGTTCTGCAACAAAAAAACAAGAGTACGTTCACTTAAGATTATTAAAAGAATTAATTTTAGTAACCAATGATCCTACTAAAGTATCTATCCTATTCAAAAATTTCAATAAATTATTAAACAGAGTCGACGTGACTACAGTCCAGTTAAGTAAGTTCGAAAATTGGATTTATAAGATTTATTTAAATATCTTTAAATTAGTTAAATTGCCACCATCAAAAGATGACGATTCAATTATGAACTATTTGAACAAAAATTTGAAATTCAGCAAAGCAAAACCCCTTTTAATTCCGTTCAATGTTTTATCTTCAGAATTAATCACAAATATTAGCCTTCTTTCAGAGTTAATCAAGGATATACAAACTTTACAAGTTGGTGACGGTAGCACCAGAGCAACTTTGAAAACTTTATCATTTGCATTAACAAATGAATTGAAGCAATTCCAATTGAAATCATTACAATTAGAAGAGCTTCAAAGAGTACGCAACACTATTGTTGACAATAACCTAACTGATAACAAATTTATCAATGAATCATTTGAAAGTTATAAAGACACAATTGTGCAAAATTCTGGAATCTTAAAAATGATCTAAAAACTTTGTATATATGCTAATTTAGAATGTTTTAGTAGTTGAAATTCCCAAAATTGGAATCATTTGATTGATTTTATTTTTCCCACTGCTTAATAAGTATTTTCTGTATGCGATATCATTCTCTTTATCGTTAATTCTGAATTCATCTCTTACATATTTGATTAATTCATATCTTTCGTGGGATTTGTAGCAGAGCCTAATTAGAGATCTATATGTTTCAAGAACTTGCTTGCGAAATAGAAATTCATCCAACGGAAGGGTTTTTCCTAGAGACCTTTTCTTTCCCACTAATATCTGATTGATTCCCGAACTTGAAAAAAATCTTTCCCTAACAATTCTTACACAGCTGCCATTTAATTGAGTTTTCATCATTTGCTTGACATTTGTTACTAAAAAATTAACGAACATTTTTAATAAAAACAATTAAATATACTGCATATAGAGTAATAATTTAAAAGAATGCAAAATTATGAATAAGCTATCTAATATGGTTCATTATAAGGAGAAAAGGAAATAAAGACAGTAAATATGTCTATGACTGTAATATCAAATATATATATACATACTAGTCTACGGTATAGACAATAAACAAGAGAACAGTACATAAAGTTATTAAGATATCTTTCATTATGACTTTATATTTCTCTTCTATCAAAACTATTTCTAGTTTTATATAGAATATATACATATATTTAATTTCAACTATTGCTCAACATGTTTGTAAATAAAATATTTATAGAATTAAAATATCAAAAATTATAATTAGATTAGAATAGAGAATAATTCTATGAAGAATTGAAACCAGGACTACATTAAACTGATTCAATGTGCTCTTCCGTAGCCTTTTCTACAGGACTACTGAGCTGTTCTAAAACAGTACTTGGGTCATCACCGAATGCTCTAGCAACTTCCTCCAATGTGTAACCAGATGTTTCGACATAAGTTAAAGCAATAACAACAACTTCGACACCCAAAATACAACAGTAGACGATATAGTATTTCCATTCAATTGCTTCCATCGCAACCGAGTTGACAAAACCATTATAAACAAGTACGATTGCTTGAGCTAAGAAGAAAATATTCATTCCTTTTGCTCTGTGACTGAATGGCATAATTTCTGTAACATATAAGTAAGGTAAGCCATTGGCACCAATATCGTAGGAAAGGTAGTAAAAGAAAATCATGGCCAAAACACCCTTACCTAAAGATTTGTCTTTAAAGTCACGTTGTTGATTAATGGCTGATAAAATAGTCCAAATAATAAAACAGAAACACATTGATGAAACACAAGTAAGGAACATAGTTCTTCTTTTAAATAAGTGAACCACTGATGCAACCACAGCAGAGACAACAAAGTTATATATCATAAGACAACCATTGATTTGTAATTGTTTATCTGTTGAGGTAATACCAATGGAAATAAGAACCTTTGAAAGGTAGTATGAAACTAAACCGTTACCAGATAATTGTGTCATACAGGAAGTGAAAAGAACTAAGAACAATCTCTTTCTGAAGTTTTTTAATGTAATGAAATCTGAATACTTTGAATTAGAGGTCAACTTTTCTAATTCAAGAGCAGCTTCGATTTCTTTCAATTCAAATTGAACAAATTCAATGTCATGTTCATCATTTGAGTTACCAGTGTGAAAATTTGCTAATATTTTTTCAGCTTCAGCAATTCTTCCTTTGCTTACTAGATAACGTGGAGATTCTGGGACTATCCAGATAAAGCATAATTGAATAAGTGGTAAAATACCTTGAAGGTACGATGGAATTCTCCAACAATAGTCTGTTAACATATTTCTAGTACCATAAGTGACCCAAGCGGCAACAATAGCCCCTAAATACCAACAAACATTGTAAAAGGTAGTAGTTACTGATCTATGAGAAGGATATGAAAGTTCTGAGATCAAAGTTGGACCCGAAACACTAGCTATGGTGGTACCCGCACCAAGGATTATTCTGGAAACCAAAAAGAAAGCATAATCAGTTGATACACCCTGCAAAATAGCGCCAATAACAGTAATTATCAGTCCCATGATAATACTCGATTTTCTTCCATATTTATCTGATAAAATTGATGCAAAAGCGAAACTTAAAATCATCCCAAATACTGCACCATTATTCAAAGCTCCCAAGACTGCACCATTTGGTTCGCCCATTTTAACGTACCATATACTTAATGATTGTAAACCATTCAACATAGACCCATCATACCCATTAGTAGTAGATGATAAACTAATTAAAAAAATACAGAAATTCAACTTTCTTAAGTACGAAACATTCCACCATGACTTATCTGTCAAATATTGCTCAACATTCCCATGATTAAGCACATTAGCTTGCTCATCGACCCTCTCATTGAGAGATATCGATACTTTCATTTCCTTTTCAAATTCAGACATTCTTTTTCTGGTTCTTTTTAGCTGTCGAAAGAAGCTTATGCTAATGATGAGAATTATTTCTCGTAGATATCAAAGGAATCTGGGACATTTATATTGTTGAGAAGCTGCAAGTTTTTTAGTGGTGTTAATTATCTTGCTTTATTTTTTATGAAATAAAAAGCACTTACTTATTGGTTGATATATCACTATATGAAATCCTGAGCTTAGACAAAGTTTCTCCTTCCTTTTTAAGAAGTGGTTCCGTTTAACTTTCTTCTTAATTTGCTTTGTGGTGCGAATATTTACGAAAATGATGGGGAAATGGTGGAGACTGCATAATATTTTTTATAGTAGACAAAACTTTATCGGGAATTTATATTTCCAGTATCGGGGAAAAAAGGGTATATAGTATCGTATAATATTATATCTCTAGATATCAATTTCAGTCTATCAGTTACCACATTCACTTATATGGTTATACCATTCTAATAACCGGCAAATACAACTATGATAAGTTTACACATTATTTTAATGTGTACTTGTCCAATAATTAGATTAGGGCGGCATAGGCGGCAAAGTGGGTGGTGGTTGTTAAAAATACTGTAGCAGTGCGATATTCGGTGTCTGACTCTTTTTTCTCTAGAAGACCTACTCCACTATTAACCGGACCGAAAATATTTAGCTTAGCTATTTGTAGGAACCATTTCCGCATGTAGCAGAATTGCCGCCTCTATACACAGAGAATTTTTGAAATGTGGGACAGGATTTCCTTTATTTTTTGAGTTATGAAACTACGGTTATTAAATTTCGATTACAAGCCGATGCCACTTTTTGCTACTCTCCAGTAGCTAATTGAGATTCAGATTTCAAGGAAACCGTAGTGAATAATGAAGACAGGTTAGTATTTTTGTTGTTAAATGACAAGTATAAGTCTTTCCTAAAAACTACCATGAGTTGTTTGTTAGCCTGATCTTCAAAGAGTTTTGATTTTGAGTAATAATTCTCTCTATTCATGCGTATCATCTGAAATTAGATTTTTATAGCAAGGAGAGCATATTAATAGGTGAATAATTGCAAACTATAATAGGTGTAATGATGAGCAAATAATGACTTTCTTAATAGTTTATCCTTTATTATGAATTGTATTCATCAACATAAATCTAAATGTGGAATTTTAATTATATTATGGGTATTCGTGGGATCTATAGCTGATAGCCGTCTCGTAAATAAATGCATTTGCATAATACCATGGTTTATTGTTTACTAGACAAATCTTTACAGTTAAAAAGTTCTGGGATTACCTAAATATTATTTAAAGAACTTCGTTTCTAACTGACATAGCTCAATTGTTCAATCTGGCTTAATAATATAATAATGTACTAAGTTGTATAAACGTCAAACCCAAGACCATACTTGGGACCAGGAAAGATAATTAGAAATAGTAACAGAGGTTTTTGAATTGTATTGTGCATTATGTTAGATTTCCCTAAATTATTAGCTTAAGGAAACCTTTTTCTTGAACAATTCTCCATTAATGCTAAATAAATCTTGTTTGCTGATGACATAAAATAACCTTAGAGATAAATACCTTGAAATTCGATGCAAAATGTTTCCAAGAGTCAACACATCTAAAAAAACAATATTATTGGCAATACCATGTGGTGATGGTGTATTTGACGTGTAAACATTGGTGAGATGCAATATGAAGTATTTTTCTCCAATATAGTGAATACTTCGTTGACCTTAGGATATCAGGTAATCTATTATGGAAGAAGATACATATTAAAGTTGTTGGTGTATCATAAGTATTTAGTTCTTCTATTTTAAGAAGTTTTATTAAATAATAATTAAGGGAAATGGTTTTTCTTATGGCAAATATTCGATTATTTAATATTGTATTCTCAGCGATATGTTGAACACAAGTTTATGTTTATAAGAAATGACTATTCAGCAAGTACTATATTATAAAAATCATATGGAAGATTTCGAAGATTCTAACATGTAAAATGAATTTTGCAGTAATCTTGAAATTAAAGCTATCCAAATATTACAAGTGTTAAAATCCTAAATTATTGCATTACTTATTTCTGCGTGTATCCTCAAGATAATATATCGGTAATATGACAGCTCTATCATTAGGGAAAATATATCTTGTTATCAACTATAAAATTATACTTATGAATCATTTATTGAATAAAAAGAGTTCATTACAAGATTGTTTTCCAAGTATTAATAGAAATAAAAAAACTATACTTTTTCAATGTGAACAAACAGATCCTTTTCCTTTTCCAATGGACTTGTGAGATCAATGAAAGTAGTTTTTGGATCATCCCCAAATACTTTTGCAACCTCTTCCAAAGTATATCCGGAAGTTTCGACATAGAAAAGGCTAATAATTACCACTTCAAACCCAAGTATACAACAGTATACAATATAATACTTCCATTCAATTGCATCCATAGCAATAGAATTTACAAACCCGTTGTAAATAAGAATTATTTGTTGAGAAAGTTGAAAAATATTCATACCCTTAGCTCTGTGACTATAAGGTAAGATTTCGGTAATGTACAAGAATGGTAAACCATTAGCACCAATATCGTATGCAAGGTAATAAAAGAAAATCATAGCTAACACACCCTTACCTAGACTCTTGTCCTCGAAGTTACGTTGTTGGTTAATGGCAGATAATATTGTCCAGATGATATAGAAGAAACACATTAAAGACGTTGATGTAATAAACATCGTTCTCCTTTTGAAATAGTGAACAACTGAAGCAACTGCAGCGGAAATAACAAAGTTATAGATCATAAGACAACCATTAATTTCCAATTGTTTTTCAGTTGAGGTAATACCAATGGAAATAAGAACCTTAGAAAGGTAATATGAAACCAAACCATTACCTGATAGTTGCATGTTGACAGAGGTGAAAAGAACTAAGAACAATCTCTTTCTGAAGTTTTTTAATGTAATGAAATCTGAATACTTTGAATTAGAGGTCAACTTTTCTAATTCAAGAGCAGCTTCGATTTCTTTCAATTCAAATTGAACAAAAGCTCTATCACGCTCATTGGTAGAGTTTCCAGTGTGAAATCTACTTAACACTTGTTCCGCCCTGTCCATCTTGCCTTTACTGACAAGATAACGTGGAGATTCCGGAATCATCCACACAAGAGCAATTTGGAATAAAGGTAAAACGCCTTGAAGGTATGATGGAATTCTCCAAGAATAGTCATCTGTAATATTTCTGGTACCATAAGTGACCCAAGCAGCAACAATGGCACCTAAATACCAACATACATTATAAAAGGTGGTACAGATATCTCTATGAGTTGGATATGAAATTTCTGAAATCAATGTTGGACTAGACACAGTAGCAAATCCAGAACCAGCACCAATAATTATTCTTGAAGCTAAAAAGAAACCGTAATTAGTCGAAACACCTTGCAAAATAGCACCAAGAATAGTAAATGACTGACCAACGAAGATACATGGCTTTCTTCCAAATCTATCTGAGCAATAAGAAGCAATTGGGAAAATAATTAAAACACCAAAGATGGTACCATTACTTAAAGCACCTAATACAGCCCCAGTAGGGTGTCCCATCTTTTCTTGCCAAACCTGTAACGATTGTAAACCATTCAACATGGAACCGTCATAACCATTATTCGTTGAAGTGATGGTAATTAAAAATACACAAAAGTTAAGGTACATCAAATGAGGAACCTTCCACCAAGGTTTATCTGATGTTATATACTGATTTATAGAATCCTTGTTAAGCATATTTGCTTGATCCTCAATTTGCTCAGAAAGAGAAAGAGACCCTTTAATGGTGTCCTCAAAATCTGTCATTGTTACTTGTTATTGTATAACTAGTTGAATTTCTAAATAAACATACATGGAAATGACATACATTTATATTGTCTTCCTTAACTGAGGGGGACATTTTCCTAATAGTTCAAGTTAAGTAGTATGGTCCGCGCCAAGATTTTAGACTAGAACCGCAGCAAAACCGCCCGCATTTGCGTATTTTTTACGATAATTAGTCTGGGGTAACGCGTAGGTTTGTTGTTACTACTTCGAAACTGATAATTAGATGTAATTATCTATGAGTAACATATAGATTAAGCAAATTGATTTATAACTACATGATACCTTTTATTTGTTTTATATATTTATGAAAGCTGCCATAAGTGTTATTCATTAAAAGTGGAGAAATAATGTAACTTTAGCCGATTTTCACCAGAGCCAAGATTAATCTATTGAGTGGGTGATAATTTCCTTCCTTTTTTTTTCCACTTAATATCTAATATTCCGGGAAAAGTGTACTAAATAGTGGAGTATTTCCTAATAACGGAAAACTTACCATAATCGCGAAACCGGCTTCACTTCCAAATTAGACTTTCTTATAATATGTTTTAACAAATATGATCACTCCTCTCCACCCCCTTAGTTCTGGTGAAAAAGTCGATTTATATATAGAATATTTACTGTAATTGAAAGATTTGTATTCAATACTACAAATAAAAAAGGGAAACTTAAAGTCAATATTGTTCTGTTGGCTTTTCTAGTTCCGTTGAAAGTTCAGTAAGAATAGTGTTTGGATCATCCCCAAATACTTTGGCGACTTCTTCCAAAGTGCAACCAGAGGTTTCAACATAGAAAAGACTGACTAACACCACTTCAAACCCAAGTATACAACAGTATACAATATAATACTTCCATTCAATCGCATCCACAGCAATAGAGTTTACAAACCCGTTGTAAATTTGAATTATTTGTTGAGAAAGTTGAAAAATATTCATACCTTTAGCTCTGTGACTATAAGGTAAGATTTCGGTAATGTACAAGAATGGTAAACCATTAGCACCAATATCGTATGCAAGGTAATAAAAGAAAATCATAGCTAACACACCCTTACCTAGACTCTTGTCTTCGAAATTACGCTGTTGGTTAATGGCAGATAATATTGTCCAGATGATATAGAAGAAACACATCAAAGACGTTGATGTAATAAACATTGTCCTTCTTCTGAAATAATGGACCGTTGAGGCAACGACACAACAAATAATGAAGTTATAGATCATAAGACAACCATTAATCTCAAGTTGTTCTGATGTTGAAGTGATCCCAATCGAAAAAAGAACCTTAGAAAGATAATATGAAACTAAACCATTACCTGATAATTGCATGATAACAGAAGTGAAGACAATGAGGAATAATCTTTTCCTGAAATTTTTCAACGTAATGAAGTCTGTGTATCTTGAGTAAGAAGTCAATTTTTCTAATTCAAGAGCTGCTTCGATTTCTTTCAATTCAAATTTTACAAATGCGTCATCTTGTTCAGTAGTACCATTACCTGTGTGGTATTTCCTTAATACTCTTTCAGCCTTATCAATCTTACCTTTACTGACAAGATAACGTGGAGATTCCGGAATCATCCACACAAGAGCAATTTGGAATAAAGGTAAAACGCCTTGAAGGTATGATGGAATTCTCCAAGAATAGTCATCTGTAATATTTCTGGTACCATAAGTGACCCAAGCAGCAACAATGGCACCTAAATACCAACATACATTATAAAAGGTGGTACAGATATCTCTATGAGTTGGATATGAAATTTCTGAAATCAATGTTGGACTAGACACAGTAGCAAATCCAGAACCAGCACCAATAATTATTCTTGAAGCTAAAAAGAAACCGTAATTAGTCGAAATACCTTGCAAAATAGCACCAATAATAGTAACCATTTGCCCAGCTATGATACATGGTTTTCTTCCAAATCTATCTGAGAAATAAGAAGCAATTGGGAAAATACTCGTCACTCCAAATATGGTACCAATACTCAAAGCACCTAAAATAGCCCCTGTTGGGTATCCCATCTTTTTCTGCCAAACCTGTAACGATTGTAAACCATTCAACATGGAACCATCATAACCATTATTGGTCGAGGTAATAGTAATTAGGAAGACACAAAAGTTAAGGTAACGCAAATAAGATACTTTCCACCAAGGCTTATCTAATGTTATATACTTATCTATAGATTCCTTGTTGAGTATGTTTGCTTGATCTTCAAGTTTCTCCGAAAGAGAAACCGATCCCTTAGTGTTGTCTTCAAAATCAGTCATTTACTTCTTTTAAAAATGATCCTCAATTAACTACCAGTGCTTCATGTGGAATTGACATCAACTTATATATTCTATTTCTAGAATGGGCCGCAGAAACATTTGTTTAACGGTTCATATTGAACATTATGTTTTTCCCACTATGTTTTCGGGAAAAGGTTAGTACCTATCCTGCAGCAAAACTTGCATAAAATTGGGGTAGCTCAGTGGGGACTAATCTCGCTATTTTTCAGAGATTATTAATCAGACATAATTTTAGATAATATTATGAATTAGATGGTAAAGAAAGGCTTAGGTGAAATAATAGATAATTAAAATTCAATGGACTTGTATTTTATTCAAAAGCTTGTTTATCGGTATCATTTTTGAGGGTAAAATAGTTTGGGACTTTACTAGTTAAAGCCAAGCTAATTTATGAGGTAATCAAACATGTCATTGTATTATATTTGATTTCACGTCTGCAATGTTGCTAAAATTAGGCAAAATAAGTAAGGTCTCCACTATGTAAAAATGGGGAATACACGTAATTTGTTAATTTAAGTTGGCTTTTGCTCGTAAGATATTCAATGAATTTCTTAGCACTTTATCCAATCCGCTACCACTTCCAAATGTGTTATTCTACATTCATTGTTGACGATTTACCCCTTCTCCGCAAGTAATCTTACATAAATATACGCTTTTGGATCTATGAAAATGCACATTTTCAATATATATTCATGAAATGAACCAGTGTTTAATTTAACATACGCCTGTTTTGGAATGGTATATTTTTGTCCTAATTACTTAAATTCTTACAAAAGGCAATATACTCAGTCAAAGTACGCCCAAAATAATAAGGCTCTTGTTTATTACTAATAGATTTAAAAAAAATTGTATTCAAGAATACAAAATCTACTAATTATCGATAAAATTTAAGCAAATGGCTAAAGGTTAACAACATAAATTGTAGCTTAAATTTATTAAACTACTTCAATGTGTTCTTCAGCCGCCTTTTCTGGTGGGCTTGAAAGCTCATGAAGGACAGTCTCTGGATCATCACCAAATACTCTGGCGACTTCTTCTAAGGTATATCCTGAAGTTTCAACATAGAAAAGGGTTATTACCACAACTTCAACACCTAGAATACAGCAGTAAACAATATAATATTTCCATTGAATTGCTTCCATGGCAATTGAGTTGACAAACCCGTTGTAAACAATAAGTACATTCTGGGCAAAAATGAAAATATTCATACCTTTAGCTCTGTGACTGTATGGTAAAATTTCAGTTATATACAAGTATGGCAAACCGTTGGCACCAATATCGTATGCAAGGTAATAGAAGAAAATCATGGCTAATACACCTTTTCCCAATGCCTTGTCCTTGAAGTCACGTTCCTGGTTGATTGCAGATAAAATTGTCCACAATACGAAGCATGTAAGCATCAATGAAGCTGATGTAATAAACATCGCTCTTCTCCTGAAAGAGTGAACAACGGATGCAACCACAGCAGATATTACAAAGTTATAGATCATAAGACATCCATTGATCTTCAACTGCATGTTTGAAGAAGTGATACCAATAGAATTAAGAACCTTAGAAAGATAGTATGAAACCAAACCATTTCCTGATAATTGCATCATTACTGAGGTGAAGAGAATCAAAAACAATCTCTTTCTAAAATTTTTAAAGTTAACAAAGTCCTTATAATTGGAATTGGAGGTTAACTTTTCTAATTCAAGAGCAGCTTCAATCTCTTTCAATTCGAACTTTATAAACTCATTATCGCGTTCGGAAGTACCATTACCTGTATGGAATTTCCTTAATACTTTTTCAGCTTTATCTACCTTACCCTTGCTGAGAAGATAACGAGGGGATTCGGGAATATACCAAATAAATAACACTTCGATCAAAGGAAATAATCCTTGGAGATATGATGGGATTCTCCAACTATAGTCTGTTAGGATATTTCTAGTCCCATAAGTAACCCAAGCAGCAACGATAGCACCTAAATACCAGCATACATTATAAAAGGTGGTACAGATATCTCTGTGAGTTGGATATGAAATTTCTGAAATTAAAGTTGGACTGGACACAGTAGCAATACCAGAGCCGATTCCAATTATTATTCTAGCTACCAAGAAAAAGGCATAACTAGTGGAAACACCTTGCAATATAGCACCAACAATACTTAATAATTGTCCAAAGAATATGCAGGGCCTTCTTCCAAATCTATCTGAAAGATAAGATGCAAAAGGAAAAGCGATTAAGACTCCAAAAGTATTACCATTACTTAACGCACCCAAAACAGCACCAGTTGGATGCCCCATCTTTTTTTGCCAAATTTCTAACGATTGTAAACCATTTAACATTGAACCGTCGTATCCATTGTTCGTAGATGCCAAGGTAATTAAGAATACGCATAAATTTAATTTGATTAAATAAGGTATTTTCCACCATGGTTTGCCAAGATCGACGTATTTGTCTATATCATGGTTATTCAATATATCAGCTTGTTGTTCAACTCTCTCGTTATGAGAGTAGGAGAGTTTAATATCGTTGTCAATGTCAGACATTTGAGATATTACTTTTTAATTGTGTCAAAAAAGGAATTTGCCTGTCAACTTTACTTTATAAATACTTTATATAAATCGAAATCTGATCAAATATGTCTATTAGAGTACATTTTCCGATAGTGGGGGTGATTTACGCTAATCGTGAAAGAAATGTACCCATGCATGTTTGTGGGTCAAAGTCTTCTTATTTCATGCCACTGTGTGTTCAATTACTTCTGGTTTTGGTAACAAAGCCGAACAAAAACCTTCTACCCCACAAACTTTATCTAGTGGCCAATTGTAACATCATTTCAATGGATGTGTACTAACCAACGCACAAGGATAATACTTCGTACTAATTTTTACGGTCAAAATTGGGGTAATGGGGTAAACAGATTATATGCAAACCGATCAAAAAAGGCTATAGAGCCGTACTCATTATGGGAAGTTATCAAAAGCACCCTTTTACGTGTTGTGCATATTTTGTGGTATGCATATACAATGTAGATTGGGCGGAGAATATGTAATAAAAGTTGAGATTAAAATAATGTTGGTCACCTAATAAATTATGTTTCAGGTTTAAGAAGGACCACCTCAAGGATTAATAGTTGTTAAATTGAACTCTTGTCTTGGAATTGTAACAGTTTTTTAAAATGGGTCGCGGAAGATTTGTGTCATCCACCGTTAACTTTTTTCACTCAAAAAAATAGATTTTCCCAATTGTACAGCTTGCCGAGTAAATGCCGAGTTGGAAAAATAGAGTGAGGAGTACCGAGAAATAAAAACTAATATAATAATATTTTTTTTGATATTAAGGTGGTAAGATATCATACTTCTATCTAAGAGGAGCTTCTAGAATGAATGGATTTCCGATAGGGAAGGGTAAACCCCTCCATTTAGTGGTTCAGTTCTGAAGATCACTTAATTCCTAAGTGCAAATAACCAAAATTACGATATTTTGAAATTCACTTACTACTCCAATAAGAAAAAGGTATTCTTCTAATGTTCCTTGCCTGAGAATATTTGTTTACTGTTAAGATATCTAATCTAAATTGATTGCTAATATTGGTATCTTCCTTTAAACGTAATATGGATTTTGCTTTCTCGTATACTGAAGAATTTGCGTTACATTAGATAAGGTAATATGTGTTATATATACATTGATAAATTCTATTTTTCACATCTTTGATAAGTTAAAAAGATAGATAGAAATAGCATTGCAGTACTATAAGATAATCTAATGAATTTTTTATCCCATTTTAAATTATAGAGGTTGAACTATCTAAATTATCTTTCTGCATACTCCTATGGAGTAATAGGAGTAATATTATTTCATAAAAGAAAGGAATTTTATCTGGCTTTGATTTAATTGTCAGGATGTATTACTTATCATTTCATCTTCTTCAGTTACGCTTTTTCATGTTATTACAATGGTTATTATTATGTCATCAACCACCTTCTAAGCATAATTCGAGATAAGTGTGTATTAGATGAAACCTTATTCAAAAACAGGAATCGTTGGAAAACATTTTATTAACATGCGTTAATAATCGGGGAATATGATGGCACTATTGACATGGCAAATTTTTAGAATTAGAGAATCTAAACTTTTTTAGACCCATAGTATATTAATTCTCTATTTAATTAAAGATCATGAAATCCTTATCTATCCATATGTAATTTAAATCATTTCTTTATGCTCAATTGTTGCCTTATCTATTGATCTAGACAACTCTTCAAGAGTTGTTACTGAGTCATCACCAAATACTTCTGCAACCTCTTCTAAAGAATAACCAGAGGTTTCAACATAGAACAAGATTACAACAACTGATTCAACACCTAGTAAGCAGCAATATACAATATAATATTTCCACTCAATAGCATCCATAGCTATGGAGTTAACAAATCCATTGTAAAGAATAAGTAAATTTTGAATACATTGAAAAAGATTGATACCTTTTGCTCTATGACTGAAGGGTAAAATTTCTGTAATGTATAAGTATGGCAAACCATTTGAACCAAGATTATAGGCAAGATAGTAGAAGAAAATCATAGCTAAGACTCCTTTACCTAAACTAGTGTCCTTAAAATCACCTTTCTGATTGAACGCAGATAAAATGGTCCATATAACATAAAACAAGCACATCAGAGTAACGGAAGTTATGAAAATAGCTCTTCTCTTGAAGAGTGGTGCAATATTTGCACAAACAGCTGAAATTACCAAATTGTATATCATAAGACACCCATTAATTTCAAGCTGTTTAGATGTTGAGGTAATTCCAATTGAATTGAGGACCTTAGAAAGGTAATAAGAGACTAATCCATTTCCGGATAATTGCATGAGAACTGAAGTAAATGCTATTAAAAACAATCTCTTTCTGAAACTTGGTATGGTCAAAAAATCGGTGTATTTAGATGAAGAACTCAATCTCTCCAATTCTAAAGCAGCCTCAATTTCTTTCATCTCATGTTCAATAAATATGATATCACGTTCATCAGAAGAGTCACCACTATGAAAATATGATAATACTTCTCTAGCTTCTTCTATTTTACCTTTGCTGATTAAATAACGAGGAGATTCGGGAACTAACCATATGGTTAATAATTGAATTAAAGGAAATATTCCTTGAATATAGCATGGTATTCTCCAACTGTAGTCTGTTGCGATATTTCTAGTACCATAGGTGACCCAAGCTGCCACGACCGCTCCCAAATACCAACACACATTGTATGAAGCTGTTGCAATATCTCTATGTGTTGGAAATGCAATTTCTGAAATCAATGTTGGACTTGCAACTGTAGCGATACCAGCACCTAGTCCAAGAACTATTCTTGCACCAAGAAAAAAGCCATAACTAGTGGAAACACCCTGTAAAATTGATCCTATTAATGCTATAATTTCACCAACATATATACAAGTCTTTCTTCCGAACTTATCTGAAATTATAGAACCAAATAAGACACTTATTATAATTCCGATAGTTGACCCGTTACTTAAAGCACCTAATACAGCACCAGAAGGCTTTCCCATCTTATCCATCCATCTATCTATCGATTGTAAGCCATTTAACATTGAGCCATCGTAACCATAACTATTAGAAGTAATTGTAATTAATGCAATATAAAGATTTAATTTGAGTAAGTATGGAACCTTCCACCACATTTTATGGTGTGTAACATAGCTTTTAATATTATCGTGCTGTATTATATTTTTTTGCTCTTCCAACTTATCATTAAGAGAACAACTTGATATGTTTTCTGAATCACCTTTAAACATTTTATTCGCAATAAAAAATATATAGATAAATTAGAATATTTTTGATGCACTCTATTGGCGTCCTTTTATAGTTTTTGGATACATGCAATGTTCTGACATTATTCGACGGGGTCGTAACTATTTTCCTTTACGGGGTACGTCACAAATAATCTATCTAGGATTCTATATCTTCAATTGGTTGAGAGTTTCGGCTGGAAAATTATGGCCGGTGGGGGAGGGGACGTGGCTCGGTTGAGGTTTTTCCGACCAATCAATACAAGCTGTCATAACGCACCCCTCAATATAGAAACTAAGGTGGGGAGGGATCCCCGGAAAAACATGACACATCTTGTTACAAACTGCACATACTTCTTAAAAATATTTACAATATCATGTCCTCTTAGTATCAGCTCCCCTTTAATATTTTCATTTGCTTGTCTGAAAAATATGATTTATAGAAGTAAAAAATATCAAATATTTTCATCGAGATTATTATAGCAATATGTTGCAATCTTCACATTTTCGGCTATAACCTCTCTTTATATTTATAATTTAATGTTAGTAAGATATTGGTCGTTCAATAAGGGACTCTAACGTAAACTGATCTTTATGTTTATTCACAACGATAATGTATACATTTCTGCGCATGTTGAAATCCTGCAATTCTGAAATGGGAAGAAGACCTGACATAGAATCTTGATGACTTGGTATAACATTAATTCAATCAATTACATCTTTCCTGATTGCATGAACAATAGATCTAACTGTTTACTCTTCTATTAACATTGCTTCACCTTTAAAAGATATCTAATTGCGACGGTGCTTCCAAATTACTTCGAAAGCAATCGTTACTTAAAATAAGAAGCAATAAAAAAGAATTATCTTGGACTTAGCTTCCATTATGAACCTCCCCTATTAATTGTTTAATTTTAAACTTATACGAAAAAATTAGCGAACCCCACGCGAAAATTTTTTGTGTTGTATTACTGTTTTAGTATCAAACCTCCGTTGTGGTGAAAGTCTCTCTTATCAGAATATATGGGGAAGAAAGCAGGTATGGACCATCATGTACAAATAAGACTAAAAAACTCAATTTCATGGAATTCGGTTATTAAAAAACAATATTATAACATTATGAGTGGATTTTTAAAAGTTCAAGGTACTAAAATTGTCGATTCAATTGGTAAACCAGTAGTTTTAAAAGGTGTAGCCACAGGGGGACACCTTAATATGGAAAACTTTATCACTGGCTATCCTGGACATGAAACGGAACATAAAAAGGTTATCGAGCAAAAAATAGGTAAGGAAAAGTTTGACTACTTCTTCGACAAGTTCTATGATTACTACTGGACTGAAGCGGATGCAAAATTTTTGAAAGAACATAACCTCAATTGTATTCGTATTCCTTTTAACTATAGACATTTCTTAGAAGATGAAGGTGATTTATTTAAAATCAACCCAAAAGGGTTTGAACGGTTAGATAAAATTGTTAATACTTGTGCAGCTGAAGGCATGTATACCATTTTAGATTTACATGCTGTCCCAGGTGGACAAAATCAGGATTGGCATTCTGATTCAGGTATTCACAAATCTTTGTTTTGGGACTTTAAGATATTCCAGGACGTAATTCTGAATCTTTGGACACATATTGCTGAGTATTATAAAGATAATACCTGGGTAGCTGGTTATAATCCTTTAAATGAGCCAGCAGTCTCAGATCATTCCAAACTTGTTAATTATTATGCTAGATTAGAGAAGGCAATTAGGTCTGTCGATCCAAACCATATTTTGTTCTTAGACGGAAATACGTATGCTATGGATTTTAGACAATTTCCTGAAGAAGTACTTCCAAACTCAGTTTATTCCATTCATGACTATTCAATTTATGGATTTCCTAATCCAGAAGGCAAGTTATATAAGGGTTCCAAAGATGAAAAAGATAAGCTCAAAACTCAATATTTACGTAAAATAGAGTATATGACTGCTCATGAGGTACCAGTCTGGAATGGAGAGTTTGGACCTGTTTATGCTTCTGAAGTGAGAGGAGATGCTAACCCAGATATTACAAATAAGGCTAGATACAATGTTTTGAAAGATCAATTAGATATTTATAAGAAAGGGGACCCATCTGGTGATGGCTCTCCTATTAGTTGGTCTATCTGGGTATATAAGGATATTGGTTTCCAAGGTTTAACTTACGTTTCACCAAAATCAAAATGGTTCAAGGTTTTTGGTGAATTTTTCTTGAAGAAGAAGCATCTAGGATTAGATAGATGGGGTAATGATATTTCCCCAGAAAATGGTAAATTATATGAAGCTCTAATTGATCATTTCACTGAAAATATTCCCGAAGAATATACTAGAGTTCTTTACCCTCATAATTGGACTATCAAAGACTATTTAAGTAGGGTAACAAGGGATATGTTATTCAGTCAGTACGCTCAACATGAGTATGCAGATTTATTTGTAGGTTTGAGTTTTGAAGATCTAGATGAATTAGCTGCATCTTTCAAGTTTGAAAATGTCGAAAAAAGAGAAGAGTTGAATGACATTTTAAAGAAATACTAAATTTAAATGCTTCCTTATAGAATTCTTCTGAAAATATTCGAATTGGTAGATTGGATAAAAAAGTATATATGTTTTAAATACGTAAATACTTCAATTCTGACAGTTGATTGATTTCGGGAGTGTGATGATCATTGTGCATACAATTTTTGACTTGCAATTAGATTCCACTAAGTAATGTACTCTAAAGATGACATTCTAAGTATAGTTATGAGTTATGATGGTTCGATATAGCTTAAAATTATTCTGAGTAGTGAAATATGTCGAAAGCAAAATAATAGGGTAATAAATGAATACTTTTTTATGAAGAGTGTTCACTAAAGTTATTTTTATGCCGATATTTACTTTTTGATACAATCTTACTGAATCTAATTAAAACTTTAGCAATATGGATCTTGTGAAATTACTACAATTTTTAATTGCTAAATTTTTCAATATGAATGACTTGCTGCTTAAATCTTTATGTGGCATTATCATTCTACTTTTCAGGAAAAGTAATTTGTTGGTAATTGTTAGTTTTTCAAAGTATAATTTGCATACATCAATATACAAGACCAAATTTAACTACTCGATCGGTATTTTATTTTTTTGCCAGTAAATTTCTCCACAAATTGCCCAAAAATTGAACCGTGTATTCTTCACAATGTTTTTTACTCTCCACAATAGCTTTCTTATCAGGACACTAATTATAGTAATTAATCTATCTATACAGCTAATAAACATAAATCATATCCAAATATAAAGTAATTGAGTAACTATATCTCCTACAAGATATATATATATATATATTATGACGATTTCCTCCAACTTAATCTAATAACATTCTCTTATATTTTGTTGAATTCAAGCTTTACTGGACAGTTATTTATGTGCATTATTTATTTCCGTAAATCAACCCCTCAGCATCTTTCGGATAACTTTCCTATTTAGTACTGTATGGGGTAAACCACTTCATTTGGAAATCTATCCTTCTAACTTTTCGGCAAGGGATGTAAAGGGATGAAATAAATAGGACCAATTCGCCATAACCCTGGATGTTTAATTCTTCTTTATTAACATATTCTATAGAAATAGCAAGAATGGTTCAAAAATTAGATATTGATCAATTGCTTAATGAATTAACTTTAGCAGAAAAGATTTCACTTCTAGCTGGTAAAGATTTCTGGCATACAGTCCCAATTGAAAGATTGAACATTCCATCAGTAAGAGTTTCAGATGGCCCAAACGGTATAAGAGGTACAAAGTTTTTCGAAAGTGTTCCATCCAACTGTTTCCCATGTGGTACTGGTGTTGCTGCTACTTTTAACAAAGACTTATTTGTCGAAGCTGGTGAATTAATGGGTAAAGAGGCCAAGATGAAGGGGGCTCATTGTATTTTAGGTCCAACCTGTAATATTGCTCGTGGCCCATTAGGTGGTAGAGCATTCGAATCGTACTCTGAAGATCCATTGTTATCTGGCCAAGCTGCATCCCACATTATCAAGGGTATCCAAAATGAAAAAGTTTTGGCTTGTATTAAGCATTATGTTTGCAATGACCAAGAAGCGGACAGAAAGTGTGTAGACACTTTTGTAAGTGAAAGAGCATTAAGAGAAATTTATTTAAAGCCTTTTCAAATTGCTATCAAGGATTCTAATCCTAGATCATTAATGACGTCTTATAACAAGGTCAATGGAGTTCACGTATCTCAGTCAAAAAAATTGTTGCAAGATGTATTAAGAAAGGAATGGGGCTATGATGGTCTTGTTATGTCAGACTGGTTTGGTGTGTATTCTATGAAAGAATCACTTGATGCTGGCTTAAACTTAGAAATGCCTGGCCCAACTAGATTCCGTACAGACTTGGCTGCTTCCCATAAAGTTACTTCTAACGAAATTCATATGGATGTTATTGACGAAAATGTTCGTTATGTATTACAATTTATCAATGAAGGTTTGGAAGCTGGTATTCCAGAAGATGCACCTGAGTTACCAAACGAGTCTCCAGAAGCTTCTAAAATCTTAAGAAAAGTTGGTGATGAGTCCATTGTTTTATTGAAAAACGAAAATAATGTTTTACCAGTCTCTAAGTCTGAAAAACAAACTATAGCCGTGCTTGGTCCAAATGTCAAGGCTGCCCAAGATTCTGGTGGTGGTTCTGCTTCTTTAGCTGCTCGCTACAAAGTCACACCTTGGGAGGGTATTATCCAAAAGGTTGAAGAAGGTGGCAATGTCATTTCCTTGGAATACTCTATTGGTGCTACCTTGGATAAGAATATGCCAGATATTGGCCGTATCACTAAAACCGAAAAAGGGGAAACTGGTATCTCTGCCAAGTTCTTCTTAGATTCACCAGGAACTAAGAATAGAAGACAAATTGATACTAAAACTTTGGATACATCTAGAATTTTCTTAGCTGACTATACAAATGATCAAATTAAGGAAGGTAGCTTATTATACTACGTCGACTTAGAATCTACATTTGTTCCAGATAAGTCTGGTATTTATGAATTTGGATGTTCTGTTTTAGGAACTGCTCAAGTTTTTGTTGATGGAAAGTTGGTAGTAGACAATAAAACCAAACAAGAATATGGTGATGCATTTTTCTTAGGTATGGGTACTAGAGAAGAAAGAGGAGAAATCCAATTAGAAAAGGGTGTTTCTTATCAAATTAAGGTTGAATTTGGTACTTCTCCAACTTTCACTTTACCTTCTCCTCACAAAGAGACTGGTGGTGTTAATTATGGTCTCCAATTAAAGGTTGATCCTGAAGAAGAAATAAAGAATGCAGTTAATATTGCTAAAAACAGTGATAAGGTGATTATGGTTGTTGGTTTGTCTAAGGAATGGGAGTCCGAAGGATTTGATAGACCAGACATGGATATTCCAGGCAGTACTAACAGATTAATTGAAGCAGTTACCGAAGTTAATAAAAATGTTATTGTTGTCAACCAATCTGGTTCACCTGTTACTATGCCATGGGTTAATAAGGTTCAAGGTCTTGTCCATGCTTGGTATGGTGGTAATGAGTTAGGTAATACGATTGCTGATGTATTATTCGGTGATTATAACCCATCTGGTAAATTATCCTTATCTTTCCCAGAAAAAGTTGAGCACAATCCATCATATTTGACTTATGGATCAACAAATGGTACTGTCTGGTATGGTGATGACGCATTTGTAGGTTACAGACACTACGAATTGGTTGACAGAAAGGTGTTGTTCCCATTCGGATTTGGTTTATCATATACCACATTCAAATTCGAAAACTTAAAGGTTACTAGTGATGAAGAAAATGTAACTGTAACCTTAGATGTTACTAATACAGGAAAGGTTGATGGTGGTGAAGCTGTTCAAGTTTACATCCAACAACAAAACCCTGCTATTAGAAGACCTAAGAAGGAATTGAAGGATTTCGCCAAGGTATTCTTGAAGGCTGGTGAAACAAAATCCGTCAAATTGGTCTTCTCTGTAAAGGAAGCTACATCATACTGGGATAGTTACAGAAATAAATGGTACTCCCAAAAGGATCAATATAATGTTTTAGTTGGTAACAGTTCTGATAACGTTTTACTTACTGATAAGTTCTCTACCTCTAAATCATTCGCTTGGTTAGGTTTATAATTCTCTTCTCAAATCAATATAGCTTATATAGAACTAATTTATGAAGATTTGACGGCAAGATTTCCATCAAAAGATTGGAATGATTTCTATAGACTGAGATGACAAACAATCGTATTGACTTCGGCCCCGTACAAGTTCACTGAATTAAAAGTTAAACTAAACAACGCGACACGGAAATATTTGTAAACCGTGTCGGAGAAGGTGGTTATTTCAATTTCTACAGTGCTTCTTTAAAACAATAATTACAATAGTAAGCTAACAATTTTAATCTTTTAAACAATCATCCATTCCTGCATATAAACATTACCGATATCTGCGAGGCGCCAGATAAAATCTTCTGATCGGACATATCGCTACTTGGTCACAGTATATATAATTGAAAGATGCCATTAATCTACGTGTTTTTCTATTTACCACAGAATTTAAAATATCCATAAAAATGGCTACTACTACCAAATTAAACCAAAGTGAAATCATACCCTTGAAATCTGATGAAGGTGCATTAGCTAACAGAATTAACAGTGAGACTAGACAAGCCCATAACAAGATAGATAAAATGATTAGTATTAGACTTGCAATAGCATTAAAAGATCCTAAGATGTATCGTCAGGGTGTTCAAAGTTTTTATCACGTATTTGCTTCTATTGAAAGAAACTTGGAGAAACAGTTTAATGCTGGTAATGAGTGGAGTTCTATGTTACAGGAAATTTGGAAGCCTGCTATCGCCAGGACCGAAAAGTGCGAAAGTGACTTAATGTTCTATTACGATAATAGACCAGAAAAGTTTAAGACACCAATGTTAAGCGAACAAATTGAATTTTCTAGACATATTGATGAAGTTACATCTAAAAAGCCTTATCTTTTATTGGCATATATGCATGTTATGTATTTAGCATTATTTGCAGGAGGTAGAATCATGAGATCATCTGTTTCTAAAGCTACTGGTTTGTTCCCCCAAAAGAAAGGATATACTCATGAGGACATAGTTAGCTTAGGTGCTAATCTTTTCAGCTTTGATGTAGAAGATGAAGATTTCTTAAGAGTGGAATACAAAAGAGATTATGAGCTTGCTACTAGAAACGGCTTGACTGAAGAACAAAAGTTAGAGATCATTGAAGAATCTAAATACATATTCGAGCAAAATGCAAAATGTATATCTGAGATCGAGAAACACAATTTGGCCAAATTGAGACAGAAATGGTCTTACTTAGTGGTCACCAATAGTTCCAAGATTGGTATTACCTTTTTTGTCCTTGTAATCTTATTCTACTTAAGAAATATTTTAGCATCCTTCATTTAAACAAGTTTCAAGTAATGAATTATCCCGCATTGTATATTAGAAAATTATATAATAATAAAGTTATCCATTTAATCCTCATCGCTTTCTTCTTCTTCTGCTTGTATTTTTGCAGCAAGTTCTGGGTCTAATTCGTTAGTAACCCCTTTAGGGTGGTCTTTCTTCCAGTTTTCTACCCAACCAACTATCCTGTCCACGTTTTCATCCATATCTTCAACAGAATTAGAGTATAATTCTATGACAATCTCTGGAATGTAAGATTCTCTTGCATCTTGTAAGATAACCTCCATAATTTCACAATCTAAGTTTTCTTGAACTTTATTTTCTTTATACCCTCTCTTGTTTAATCTATCAAATAAAAGACCGTTATCTGTTCTTAAAACAACAACTAAATCAATTAGCCTCTCAGGAAAGATATCACAACAATGCCAGTCAATAATTGCGCCACCTCTTTCTAAGTCTGGTTCCAAAGAATCAAGCAATTTGTCTTCATCTACGACTGAAGTATCTAACACTTCATCGTAGCTTTCTATACATTTTCTTTCTTTTGCAATGTCACTAACTGCGAAATGCTCATATGGACTACCCAACTGAGAGGCTAAACTTTCTGAGTGAGAAGTTTTCCCACATCCAGGCGTACCCGTAATTATTATGTTAGGAAGGAGTCTTCTAGACATATTTACTGATATATAAACAATTGACTTAATGCTATTTTAACCTCTGATGATTTGCAAAAAAAAGTGTATTTTTAGTCATGTGACATAAGTGGGCGTGCGTTGGAAAATATATTGAAGGTTATGAAGTTCTTCTAAAGGTATAGTTTATGTTGAACGATACTTGCATTAACTTTATTGTATTATAACTCATTAACTACTATTACTAACTTCAAACTACTCAATAAATAATATTATTTTAGAAGATTAAAATTAAGAATGCGTAAGTGAATTTACCTAACATTACAATTGCATATCAGTACTAACATCTAACTAGCTATTTTACCTCCTGGATTATCTTCAAATAATTCAGCCAGTTCTTCTCAGCAAAATGGACAAGAAACATCGAATGAAATGGATAAGTTTGGATTAAATCTGTTAACGTCTCTTGTGAAAATGGATCAAATCGATAGCACTGCATTTGCAATTGGACAAGACATTAACAAAATAGGATTGGAACTTAATGATGATTCCAAGATATTAAAAGGATTTGCGTCTCCATGGGCCGAGACCTCAAGATCGAAGGTGGAACCTTACTTCACATTGCCTCCTTCTATTCAGTCTGAAAATATTATTCCTTCACCTGGCCCTTGTGATAATAAAATACAATCATTTTCAGATGAGACTCTCTTTTATATATTCTACATGAAGCCTAGAGATACATTACAGGAATACGCATCTCGTGAGCTTGTTGCTAGAAACTGGAGATATCATAAGGACATCCAAGCGTGGTTAACTAAAGACAGCAATGTTGAACCAGTGTTAATCAGTCAAGATGTTGAAAAAGGTGTGTACATTTTTTTCGATCCACACAATTGGGAAAAAATAAGAAAGGAATTTGTCTTGCATTATTCATCTGTCCAGGCATAATATCTATATATATATATATATATATCTATTTGTACTATAATATAACCCTATTCTTTTTGGTAAGTCACTTTGTCAACCTTAACCTCACCATTTATATAAATATATATATATAGTATACATGTCTTTCCATGTGTTTCTAATAGGCAGAATGATGGGATTGAGGATAGAATCTCCGTTACCTCATTGATGTCTTCTTCAGTGAATTCTAAATCCTCCTTGTTCTCTTCATAATCAGCTTCTTCAGGTGATTCTCTATCATTGTTGCTATCTGATTTTTCTTCCTTGATAATCAGCTCAGATGGCTTATCTACTTCCTCCTTTGTGTCTTCTTCTTGTGACTTCTTTGTTTTTAATTCGTTATTATCTGCATCACTATTGTCTACCTTATCGGTACCTTTCTCAGAATCTGCTTTATCATCAATTTCGTCACTTTCTTCTCCTAATTCTTCATCATCTTCATTATCCGGCCAATCAAAACTGTAAGCTCCTGTGGCACTACCAGGATTGACGAAAAACTTCCCGTCTAAAGTATATGCTTCGACTTTATGAGTTCCTCCCCATACAAGAATATCCACATCTAACTCTCTTGCCAAGGTCAGTAATGAAAGAGGATCATTTTTAGGAACTATTTGGTATCCGTTCGTAAATCCAATTCGTAAATCATCTTGCGTTATTATATGATAAGCAGGTATATTAGTCTCTTTATTATTTAATGCCACCAATTGCTGTGTCAATATATCAATATTATCAAATTCCCCTTTTACAATGCTGAATTTAGAAGATAGATCATGCAAGAACTTCAACGTTGAATATGAATTTGTAATATTACCTAGACATACCACTTCCGATATCTTATTATTACTTGGGATTGAGTTAGGATTAGGAGAAAGTAACTTTCTAAATTTACTTGGAATATCTATTGTTCTTTCGGGAATAAAAAGATCTCCTATTGCTAAGGTTAACATTTTCAGTAAAGTTTTGTTAGAAGTTTTATTGATAATCTAGTTATATTTTATTTTACTTCGACGATAATCGAGAACTAAATATTCGCAAAATACAGTACTTATATTGGTACATCAAATATGTTAATACTATACAAACTAATGGTCCGAGGTTAATTTTTGTAAAACCTGTGGATAAGTTCTAAATATTTGATCAAATCTATCTCTGTTTGTCATCTGGAAAACTTCTGGATCTTTGGCCAAAGCAACAAAGAAGGTACTTACACCTGATTCTATTACTGTTAAGGAAATACGATTGATTTGACCAGCAATCAAGAAAGCAAATGCAACTACTGGAGCATAATAAGTTCCCAGTGAGTTATATTCTGGTGCAGTGAGCTTCAAGTACAAATATGCCAATAAGGCTACCAAATAGGCAACAAAAAGGGAATATAAGTTTAATGATGTGCTAATGAAACAATCATTAATTAAAGCATCCACACCTTTAAATCTAAGTAAGTCAAATGTATCTCTAGCTGATCTGATGTAACTCTTACCATATAATGCAATGTAACAATAAGCATAATGGTTGAAGTAACTAACAAGCCACTCGATAATTCCAATAAGGAAGTCGAAAATTAACAAAAGACATCCAACCCAATTTTCTCCAGTGGCAAATGCATTGTCTCTTAAAATCTGAATAAATGCCTTGAATAATTGAATTAATGAAACAATTAATGATCCAAAAGAAATAGAACCAAAGCAATAAGTCATGGCTCTCTTGAAGGAAGCCATAGCAGGGTGTTTTGGCTCACCTTGGTCAGAATTAGCTAAATAATACCACGTACCGTAAACACCTGAAATGACTACTTGTATAACGTTTCTTATCACTTCTGAGATGTAATAACCAGCAAAAAAGACATAAACCAAAACACCTATAAGAGTTGCTTGAGAACACTTTCCACCCGACACAGAACAACCATCATTGCTAGAATTTGGATCATATTTCACGTATGTTGCAACAATAACTGTCGAAAATAATATACTAAACATACCAGAAACCAAAATACCAATAAAAGAGGTTATCAAAGTCGATGGATACCTTTTCATTACATCAATTGTAATTTCCAAGACAGTAGCACTAAATGGAATACGAGATCTGCAAGACCAGTAAGACCATGCTGAAAGTAATGTAAATATTAACACCACAATAGCCGCTGAATAGTAGTGAGCAACGAAATAGTAAATACAAGTTCCCAATCCTAATACGACATTGAGAATCAATCCGGTAGTAATAAAGAATTTAGGAGCCATTCTAGCGTACACAATGATTAATGCGGAAAGAACCACACCCATGACAATAATGAACCCAAAAAGGATAATTGTATTTGTGTTCATCGTAAATGTATTTGCAGATCCATAAATTGAGCTACCCTGACTAGCATAAGTAATTTTAAGAGCACGTAAAGTGATAACAGCTACCGCAATGAAACCACCCACTACTAGCCAAAAGAATACAGCAAACGGCCAATCGTTAAACTTAGGCTTTTCTACTTTAAAAGACTCATCAAAGTCTTGAGATGGTTGAGGCTTCTCGCTATAGTACTTCCCACCTTGGTTCTCTAATTGAGGCTGGACGTGATAAACATCGTCTTGCTGATTTGCATAGTTAGGACTAGAGAAACTTTGATTATTATTTCCTTGGCTCATTAAGAATGTCTATAACAATTATATTTTTATGAATACTATGGAAAGTCAAATTCTCATATACAATTAATTTATTTTTATAAGTTGCTAGGCATGTTTTCTATCCACAATTACCTGAAATCCAGCTATTGTTTAGATTATTCTCTTTCTAGTCACGTTGTTTGCTTGCTCATCACTGGACAAATGCACGGCTTGTTGTCGCAGAGCATTCATGCACATAAAAATAAATAGCAATCCTCGCCGATCATATGCATTTCTCTTGACAATTAATAATGAATATTAAGAAAGCATGATATAACTCTTTGGTACAGTGACATGTATAGTGCTTACAAGATGAAAGTGTGCTTCTGTTAGATTTGGACATAATACAAGAGTGAAATTGTTAATATATTCTATGTACTTCCCTCTAAATAATCACTACAGGAAGTGTAGCAGGGAAAGAGTTAACAAATACATGCATTGCGCTTTATGGAGCATACGTCAAGTAATGAAAGTCTACTCATTAGAAGCATTGAAGACTAATAACTTGATTTTATAATCTGTTTATATTCCTCGTCATTTTCGAATCTTCCTTACATAAGAGAGCTTGCATGCGTCTCTAAATTTATGCCGAGAACGTACGTAGATTCCTGCGCTATACGGAAGAAAAAAAAACATGGCTATGGGAGAGAACAAAGTATATTAAAGCAGAGATTAATTGACAATTAAAATTGAATCTTTCCATGAAGCTATCAAGTAGATGTATAGATGTAGCATTTGTCTGAAATTACTAGACTTTATTAAATAAGATATTTTAAAATAATATAAGAAGATGTTATACTTAATTACTCCTAAACCATTTTCGAAACCAATTTCTTTGAGCAATTTGAGCTTTGAATATTCCATTTAATTCTTGAAGAACATACTACAATTCTCTAAAACTTCCTGGTGATTGCTTAAATAAATAAAACATCATCTTTTCTAATCATTGTGTGAAGCCATAAATGGAAATTTTGTAGTTAAACTGAGTCTTATCTCGCATTTGGAAGCAGTATTTACAATGGCACAATCTTTTATACTCGGAAACGGTATTCCGTTAAAAAAACCGTGCCTTTATGAAGAACAAAGGCTATTGTTTGTTAATTATGTTTCTTTGAGAAATCATTCTCTGGTGATACATCTTGCAATCCATAATCCTACCAATGCATAATTATTCTCCATTTCGATAAAGGGCATATGATTTAATTTGGATAAGATATTCAACGAGATCCAACGTAACTTATATCTTTTAGAGATCATCGGCATATTTCAATTCTTTACGGTATTCATTACAAGATGGAAATTTTATTTAAATGAGATATCAACGTAACACATCTAGCATAGAAAAAATAATATCTTCGTAATTTATGATTACCTGTAACCCAATGTTTCTACTTTTCTACCCAAAATTTAACTATATCGTGTATGCACTATGAATATATTAAATTATTATTTTTCACTATTCAATGTATCCATATGACCCTGGCCAGTTCAGAGATACCATCAGCATTGAATTCAGTAACTCTACATGATTGGTATATTGTCTAACATACTGTTAGCAACCAAATACTTCGATGGCATGATCCTTCTAGTTCAACCTTTGGCCCTCCTCCTATCCTCCAGCCCATAAAGAATACAATATTTTATATCCACAAATTTTGTAAACATTTTAACTTGTCGACTCAAGCAATTGTTCAGCCATGATAAATCAACACTCAATTTTTAATCAAATCAAATAGTGAACTCCATTCTCAGATCTCCATTCCAATCACCAGCTCTATGATTAATCGTAGAAATTTGATTAATTAAATTGGAACAAAATTTTAAACCATTAGGGGCTTCAAAGGGCTTCAAAAAGCTTACGGGTTTTGCCATTATATAGCTATATATTAAATCTGCTTTGAAATAAAGAAGTTCTCTTACCGCCTTATACTTCTGAATATGCGATAATATAGCACTAAAATTTGATAGCAAGCTTGTTTCATATATCGTGGCTAGCATTAACGAAAAGGATAATTTCGTTTGCATTTAAAAGAGGCATCAATATTTTATATACCATTTAATAAACTCTGAGTTAGTAATTTTTCATATTTATAATTACGGGCATTTATCTCAGATTAATTGCAAAAACAATTTTTTAAAGACCTAAATTTTAGTTTAAAGCCTAAAATGGAACCTTTTCCTGTGCAGAAATTAATGGGGGATGAAAGCGGGACAATAAAATATTTGTTAAACACTAATTTATTCCGTTTGTGACGTATATTGTCAATTAATTATAAACACTTGATGCATCGTCGACGAATTTGGGTGCTTAAATCACCTGTAAACTTTTGTATTTGAGGAAGATAAACCTCAATTTTTGTCTAGCAATTATTTGATCCAAATATCGAAATGACAGAAAACGAATTCTTATCAGGTGACGCGAGACAGGATCTTAAGATTAATAATAACTTAACGAATATAGGTTCTATTTACGGCTATTTCACTGTATGCGTAACATGATTTAAGATCCCACATTTGTTAAACTAAAATCCTTGTGTATTTTACATAACTCTACGTTCTAAAGTGGTGGTTACGAATTGTCTATGATAAGTGCTCTTCGGCAGTCTTTTGAATCATGGAACATCTACTGGCAAGACTTGGGATATTTAGTAATGGTAAGATTTTTTTTTTTGATACTTTCTTAGATAATATATATCAACAAAGCAGGTATAGCGTTTGGTGCTATTGCTTTTCCTATGGGAAGTATTGTCTGTGATAAAATTGATAGAGCAAAATTTAGGTCAAGCATTCACAACATTAGGTTCATCTTTTAAAAGGTATTTCCACGAAGTATGGGTTTTCTCAGCTGGCAGATCGTTATGGGACTTAGCTTTACTTATGCTGGTAATTCTACTTTCATATCCTATCCATTGAAATTGTGAATATCCATTTATGCTTTGTTACCATGTAGGTGCATTAGCCACTTGGGTAAAATAAGGAATTGAGGTAATTTTATTGCACGCAAGTTGGAGAATCCCATCTTGTGCAAGCAGCATATCCTTCAAATCAGCTTGCATTTATTCCAGGATCTCCGATATCTTTTTGGTAACGTTGCAGAGATCAAGCAGGGAAGTATTGAAAAAATTTCATATTGGGAATCCAGAAAAAACAGAAGATCTTGAATTTATTAACGCAGACATTAGGACAATTGACGGTGCTATTAAAGCTAAGAAAGTAGCTTCTGCAGCCAACTAAACTAATTTCATAACCAAAAAGAGTATGGTAAAAGAATATTTCGTTTTATTTACTGCAATAATAATGTAATCGTCCGGAAACGGTTTGCATCCATATTATTTTAACCAAGTCTTTATTACTATACGAATTACAGAAGATAAAAGACAATCGAGGTTCTTTTATGAGGTAGATTATCTGCTAACTCCAATTCTGGATTAAAATAAGAATCTGAAACATAGGATCACTTATAATCTTCCAATAGTTTGGAATGTTCTTCAAGGTTTACGTGTATATGCAACAATTTCTACTTCAGACTATTTTAGGAACCTGGAGTGAAAGTTAAAATTCATTTACCTCAAGCAATAATTGATAAGTATGGTGAGGAAGATAACAATTTCATAAAGAAAATTATGGCAGAAATCAAACTTCCCTGGAATGGAGGCTTACGCCAATGAAGAAAATAAAATTGGGATGATTTCCTCTATCATTCAGGATCAGAACCCTATCGGGGATAAGTTTAATTGTGTCTTGCAATAACACATTTGAATCCAATTTGTGTATCATACGCTTTAAAAATATCTTTCTCTATATAATGCTATTAGGTTGAACTCTAATTTATTATTGAATTTGTAGATTAAATATCAATGTCTCTGACTTTCGATTGAAACATGTTGAAGATTCTAGTAAAGTATATCTCTTCAAATCTACTAGATATCAATGGTATATCATGAATTTACTTGATACCAAAATATTTAATTATGAGAGGGGCTTAACAAAGAAGTACCATTATTCAAAGAATACACTTCTTAGATCATTGTTATCCTTTTCCACTCGATCTTTATTGATGGAGAAAAAAGAATAATCGATAATATACACTTTTCCATCTTTAGAATATTGAATATTTCTCTCACTAACATCATTATGGATGATTCCGTTCTTAAGTATTATTTCCAACTGTTCAACCGCTTTTTGATACGTAATTTCGTCTTTGGGCAATCTCAAGAAAACAAATGTATAAGAATCTGTTAAAATTCCTCTATTAGATTTATGGCTTAGCATAGCACAG
>JAKVQU010000105.1:0-38827 GCA_030462985.1 Schwanniomyces sp. yHRVM31
ATCTGTTAGGTAAAAATAAACTTCCAGGCAATTAATGATGATAATATTGCCTAAACTATTATCTTAATTCCTTTGACCGATAACTCACTTAGAAGTTTTATAATAACGACACTGGGTTTTAAGGTATATTTAACTATATTGCTTTATATTAATAGAGAGATATAGGGATATATGATTGAAATTTGGGAAAATGTCTGGATGAAGCAGGATATGCTGTACAATTTCGGTTAAAACAAAAAATATGAAATATTCATTATGAAAAAGCCGTAGAATACTTAGCAATGTAAATTTGTAAATAGGGAAAGTTTTGAATGTGAGTATCAACTAAGGCGTTTCGTCTAGATCTTTCTGATAAATATTCACCAATAGCGACATTAGATTTTACATCAACATTTACGAAACAGTCGGAACAATGCGTCAATGATGAGGAATATTACACAAAGACAAAATTATCTGATGGGATCTTTGATGCATTGTAAAATTATCATCACATGCTGCATGATAGGAACGACGAAAGCCACAAGTGAATCATTACAGAATTCTTAAGCTAACTCTATACTAATAGTTACAAAAATTTTGTTAACAATATATAGGCTATAGTTGTGCGATTTCAATACTTTCCGGTAAATTTTATATATAAATTAATATAGAGATTGCAAATATCATCTTGTTTCAGCCAAAAAATATTTTTTTATTACATATGTCGACCTGCATCTTTCATTGTCAAATTCAAAATACTCTACCCAATAGCCATCAAAATTTTTTGAAGAATGGAAGTGGGTTTTGTATGCATGTAATCCTTTACTACTACTGGCTTATTCATATTCATGCAACATGTATTCTTAAAATATCAGTACATTCAGATCGCATTACCCTGGTACTTTTAACAGCTATAAATAGTGGAAGTCCTCTTTATGTTAGCAATTTTCTTAAATTATTTACTAACTAGAATGAGAATCACTTTTTTTATTGCTGGGTTAATTACCTATATTTCTCAAGCACTTGCATATGATGTATACCCTTTTACTTTTTATGGGTTACCTTTGCAAACATTCTATGCCTGTCAGTATCTAATGTATAACACGGCTACATTCTGTGACGATGAATACACATGTTTCTATTCCAACCCAAATGCATTAGCTACCCTTTCTGGTTGTTTATCGTATGATGGAAGAAATACTTCCTCGATGTTGTCTCCCATGCTTAGCGCAATCAAAGAGAATTATAATGTTCTGGTAACAGAAGAGCAATTCGCTGAAGCGTATGTTAATTATACATTATATGCAAAGTATATATCAGAAATAGAAGGATTTAACTACTCTGTAGCTGTGAATGTTCCAATTAAATTCAATGAAAGTCTAATCCATTTATACGAAGAGAGTTACAAATACCTTGAAGGTGGACAAGACGATGCAGTTTACTTCTTTTCTGGCGTCCTTGGGTACTGGTTATTTATTATGATCATTGCTGGAATAGCAAATTGGTCGGTTGTTATATTTCCAGGTATTATTAATTATTTTGTTGGTCCAATTTCTAGAACATTTCAAAAGAATATCTCTCTTCCTGCTTTTTTATATAAGAAGAAACTTCAAGAAAAAAAGTTTTTATGGATATTTTCTGGTTTAATCCCTTCCAGGTTTGAAAGTTTGGTTATCTTAGGATTTGTTGGATTAATTATAGGTAATGTTGCTCAAGATGTTTATTATAATGAAGGTAATCCAGTTTATCCTATCAAATCACAAGCAATCACCTCATATATAGGTAATAACACTGGTATAGTGGCTACAGCATTATTGCCTCTCTTAATTTTGTTTGCTGGTCGTAATAATTTTTTACAGTGGGTAACTAGATGGAATTTTGCAACTTTTATAACATATCATCGTTGGATAGCAAGAGTTGAAGTTTCATTAGCTTTTATTCATGGTGTGGTAGAATCAATTAGGTACGTTTCTTTTGATTACTATCCAATAATTTTAACAGAAACATACGTAATCTGGGGAACTATTTCTCTTGTGGCTGGTTGTTTTATATTATTTCAAGGTATGTTGTACTTTAGAAGAAAGCTGTATGAGATCTTCTTATTGATTCATATTATCTTGGCAGTATTATATGTTGTGGGTGTATGGTACCATGTTATAGTCTTAGGTTATGGCGTATTTGTTTACCCTTCCTTTGCTGTTTGGATTTTTGACAGACTAGTAAGAGTCGGAAGGCTATTTGTTTTTGGTTTCCCTAAAGCAGAAGTTGAATTAATAGCTGATGAAGTAGTGAAAGTTTCAATTCCTAAGCCTAAATACTGGAAGATAATACCAGGTGGACATGCTTTTATTCACTTCCTAAGACCATCTTGCTTTTGGCAATCGCATCCTTTCACATTCGTTGGTGCAGAAAACGAAGATAAAATTGTTATGTACTGTAAAGTGAAAGGAGGCGTAACACATGGGTTGTATCAATACTTATCTGTATTTCCCGAGAAAAAGACATATATAAGGGTTGGTTTAGAAGGTCCATATGGCTCTCCTACACCTGCTAAAAGTTACAATAGCGCTGTCTTTTTAGCTGGAGGAAATGGTATTCCTGGTCTTTATTCTGAAGTTACTGATTTAGCAAGTAGGTCTAAGGACAACTTTAAACAGTCTTTGAAGTTAATTTGGATTATTAGAGATTATAAATCGTTGACTTGGTTTTATGATGAATTAAAGTCTTTGCAAAACACTAAAGTTCAAACTACTATTTATATAACGCAACCCTGCTCAAATGATGGCATTTATTTGTTCAACAAGATGCTTGGTCGTGAACTATCTAATGAAGAAGAAAAAATGAAGCGTACATCGGATGAGAAAGTTAAGAGAGAAGAAGAACATTCTAATACTGAAATTGCGGACTTAATGGAGGAGCAGTTTCCTTCGATTTCTTTTGAATATGGAAGACCTTCAATTGATGAAATAATCTCTGACGAAATTAAAGAATCACTGGGATCTACTGCATTTATTGCCTGCGGACATTCAGCTATGGTGGATGATATAAGATATTCTGTAGTAGGCAACATCGGTAAGACTGACGGGAAAAGAATTGATTTCTACGAGCAACTTCAAGTTTGGACATAATTATTTCATATAAATTAGAATATATATGGGTATTTCATTGTAAATTTATTTCTTTAAAATAATTGAATCTCTATGTAAGGTTCTTCCTATCTTGCAATTTTAAGACATATATTTTGCAATCATAAATAAAGTAGTAAAATATTTATTCTTACAAATGAATGGTAATTATTTGTAGTCTTTGGAGACTTATAGAAATAAGAAACAATATCAGCTGCTGTGGATATTATTACTTTATATTATATATATATATATATACCCTCAATTTACTTGTAACTTCAACATATTCTTATATCAAGCATTGCAATTAAGAATTTCCAAATTAGTTGGGTATGCCACTACTTATGATTTCGAACACTATCGATCGAAAATTTTATCGCGGACATGGTTGTGAGCCCTCGATGAATTTTTCGCTGGCGTTAACGTTAAATCAGCGACTCTCCAGTTGGTAGTAATTTATTAATACATTAGCATCAGTTATATTATCAAGATAGATTTTGATATGTCTAACTTAGTTAACAATCCAAGTATCGAGGATGCGGTGCTATTGGTCCCCAAGTCTCTTCTATTGAGACCATACGTGTGGCCATTCACCTTGATATATCCTATCTTTCTTCAAATATATTTCAATCATTATGATACGTATATTGGAGGGTCTGAGTGGACTTTTGTTTACCTTATGACGATCATCTCACTCAATATGTTGCTTTGGCTCATGCCTAATTGGAATATTGATATCAATGCCCGTTTTAATTATTCTAAAGTGAACTCTATTGCTGAAGCAAGCTATATCAAGATTACACCAGCACCTAACTCAGGTATTGGTGAAATTTGCCAAATACAGAGAGAGAAGTTTAGCAACGATGAAATTCAAGTTAGTTTCTTGTATCAAAAGAGAAGACATTTGTTCCATGAAGAAATGCAAAAGTTCTCCCCACCAGAATTTGTTTTTGATGAATCTCCAAAATTGACTGTTTTCCAACAATCTAAAGGTTTATCTGGTGACTTGCTCATGTTGAAGAGAAATTATGGTGCTAATAAGTTCGATATTCCTATTCCTACATTCTTGGAATTATTCAAAGAACATGCTGTCGCTCCATTTTTCGTTTTCCAAGTATTTTGTGTTGCTTTATGGTGTATGGATGAACAATGGTACTACTCTTTATTCTCGTTATTTATGTTAGTATCTTTTGAGTTGACTACTGTTTTCCAAAGAAGAACCACAATGGCTGAATTTCAAAGTATGGGAATTAAGCCATATTCAATTTATGCTCACAGAGATGGTAAATGGAAACAAATCCAAACTGATGAATTATTACCAGGCGATTTAGTATCTATCACCAGAACTAGTGAAGAAAGCGCATTACCTTGTGATTTGTTATTAGTTGATGGAACTGCTATTGTTAACGAAGCTATGTTATCTGGAGAATCTACTCCATTATTAAAAGAATCTATCAAATTAAGACCATCCGATGACATCTTACAACCTGAAAGTTTTGACAAGAATTCATTGCTTCATGGTGGTACTATGGCATTACAAGTTACTAAACCTGAAAATCCGATTATTTCGTTAGCTCCTGATAACGGTGCCTTGGCTTACGTCACTAAGACTGGTTTTGAAACATCTCAAGGTTCTTTAGTTCGTATGATGATTTTCAGTAGTGAAAGAGTCTCTGTTGGTAACAAGGAAGCATTCTTTTTCATTTTATTCCTTTTAGTTTTCGCCATTGCTGCTTCTTGGTATGTTTGGGTTGAAGGTACAAAAATGGGTAGAATTCAATCTAAATTGATCTTAGATTGTATTATTGTTATTACATCCGTTGTTCCTCCTGAATTGCCTATGGAATTGACCATGGCTGTTAATTCATCATTATCTTCTTTACAGAAGTTCTACATTTATTGTACAGAACCATTTAGAATTCCTTTGGCTGGTAGAATTGATGTATGCTGTTTTGATAAAACAGGTACTTTAACTGCGGAGGACTTGGTATTTGAAGGTTTAGCTGGTTTCAAAGAAGAAGATATTCACCACTTATATAGTTGCGAGGAAGCACCAGACTCTACTTCATTAGTTTTAGGTTCTGCGCATGCTTTGGTTAAATTAGACGATGGAGATGTGGTCGGTGATCCAATGGAGCAAGCTACTTTAAAAGCTGCTCACTGGAATGTTGGCCATAAAGATACAGTTGAAAGAACAGGAGCAAATGGTAAGACTGAAAAGATCAAGATTTTACGTCGTTTTCAATTTTCGTCTGCTCTTAAAAGATCATCTGCTATTTCGTCTGTGAATACTCTTACTGGAAAGAATTTCGTCGCAGTTAAAGGTGCACCAGAGACTATTAAAACTATGTTAATTGATGCACCATCTACTTACGAAGACACTTATAAATCATTTACTAGATCGGGTTCTCGTGTGTTAGCTTTGGCTTACAAACACTTGGAAGCTAATGTCACTGTTAATAAGATTACTAGAGAGGAAATTGAGTCTAAGTTACATTTTGCTGGTTTTATCGTTTTCCATTGTCCTTTGAAGTCTGATGCTGTTGAGACTATTAAAATGTTGAATGAATCTTCTCATCGTTGTGTTATGATCACCGGTGATAATCCATTAACTGCTTGTCATGTTGCAAAAGAAGTTGAAATTACTTCTAAACCTGTTTTGATTTTAGATGCTCCTGAAGAACACCATGAAGTTGATTCTAAATATGAATTGGCTTGGAGAAACGTAGAGGAAACTATCATCATTCCGTTCAAATCTACTGAAAAGATTGATATTAGTTTGTTTGAAAATAATGATATCTGTATTACTGGTTATGCCTTAAACTACTTGAGTGAACATGATCAAATCTTGGATTTATTGAAGCATACTTGGGTTTATGCTAGAGTCTCTCCTTCTCAAAAAGAATTTATTTTAACCTCTTTGAAATCTGCTGGCTATGGTACTTTAATGTGTGGTGATGGTACTAATGATGTTGGTGCCTTAAAACAAGCACATATTGGTGTTGCATTATTAAATGGGACTGAAGACGGTTTGAAAAAGATAGCTGAAAACAGAAAGATGGAAGCTCAAAAGAAGGTTTATGAAAAGCAAGTCCAAATATTAGCAAATTGGGGTAAACCTGCTCCTCCTGTTCCTCCTCTTATTGCTCACTTATATCCTCCTGGACCATCTAATCCAAAGTATTTAGAAGCAATGGAGAAGAAAGGTGTTGAGATTACTCCAGATATGAAAAAAGCTGTTGAAATCGCCAATAGGGCTGGTCCGGCTGCTATTACACCAAACGCAAAAGCTAACGTTCCTACCAATTTCACTGATACTATTCTTGGTGCTTTAAATGAAGCTGAAGAAGATGATGAAGCTCCTGTCATTAAATTGGGTGATGCATCTGTCGCGGCTCCATTTACATCCAAGCTTGCAAACGTTTCTACTGTTACCCATATCATTCGTCAAGGTCGTTGTGCTTTAGTTTCAACTATTCAAATGTATAAGATTTTGGCATTAAATTGTTTGATTTCTGCCTATTCCTTATCTGTCTTATACTTGGCTGGTATTAAATTTGGTGACGGTCAAGCTACTGTCTCAGGTGTTTTATTGTCTGTTTGTTTCTTGTCTATTTCTCGTAGTAAGCCAATTGAAAAGTTGTCTAAAGAAAGACCTCAAAATGGTATTTTTAATACATACATTATGGGTTCAATTTTAGGTCAGTTTGCTGTGCACATTGTTACGTTGATTTATATTACAAGGGAAATTTATATCTTAGAACCAAGGGAACCTCAAGTTGATTTAGAAAAGGAGTTCACTCCATCCTTATTAAATACTGGTATGTTCTTGTTGCAATTAGCTCAACAAGTTTCTACTTTCGCTGTCAATTATCAAGGTTTGCCATTTAAGGAGAGTATCACATCTAATAAAGGTATGTATTACGGTTTATTAGGTGTTGCAGGATTAGCTCTTGCTGGATCTACTGAGTTTTTCCCTGAATTGAACGAATCTATGCAATTTGTCAAAATGGAAACCCTTTTCAAGGTGAAGTTAACAGTCTGTATCTTGCTAGACTTAATCGTTACCTGGTTGATTGAAATTGTGTTAAAGCATTTCTTCATGAACCATCATGCAGCTGATATTGCATTAAGAGATTAAATAATATTTGTAATAATTAACATTAAATATATTATAAATATTGCTATATGGATTATATATTTTAATTTAAGCTTTATTTAAGATATTGAGATCTTCATTTCTATCTAATTGTTTGACCTTCAATACGGATACACCATTGATATTTAAAATGATAAAATTTTTCTTGTCAAATCTTTCAGAGATATATTTAAGAACATCCTCTATTTCTGTATCTCCTATTGGATATGTCATGCTATCCTTGATTATCTTAATCATTGACTTAATTGAGTAGGTCTTTTGTGATGCATCCTGTAAGTCACTATTACAAATTTGAAACATTATATCATATACAGAAAGCGCTTTACTTTCAAGATATTCTCTATATTTCATTTCTGGAGTTAAATCAGTAGATTGTTTTTTTAATTTTTCCTTTAACTTGATTCTCTCTAGTAAGCTTAGGCCATTGCTTTTTTGCTTTTCTGATTCTTCGTTCCTTTCTTGGAACTTGAATTTTGAAGGCACATTTTTCATTTCTGATACTAAGTTTAACCTTTCTTTAGATACTGGCTTCGTGATTTTGGAAGGAGAAATAACAGTTCTTTTCTTTGTATCTAATACATCTTCAAGAGAAGAATAGATATTAATCCTTGTAGCTTTAGGATTATTGACAATCCATGTATTCAACGCATTTATAAGATTATCCTTTCTATTAACTTTTGTATTGTACAGACTATTATCTGGAAAAATAATATGAACTTCTGAGTACCCACTTCTGCCTTTATATCGATATAATTTATAGGCAAATTTGTCGATGCTTAAAATTGTTAAAATGCTGGTTACATCTACTTTCTTTTTGAGAAACTCCGATGCGGTCTCCAATACTTTATCTAAGGAGGGAGGAACAGTGTGGCTAGCATAATGCAAATTTAATACAGTATCAATTGCTGTATGTATTCTCGGTATCTCCTCCACAATATGATCTGGTATTATAGGATGTTTTAAAGCTTTTTCCATAGATTAACAATAATGGAGTATAATGATAAAAAATCATTTTTATTAAACCGCGAATCTCCAAATTTCGCAGTACACAGTCTAATATGTAAGAGGGATATTCATTGAACTACAAGATACATATTAACATATCTACATTTAAACACTTTTAACTTTAAACTGTCTATTGTCAAATACTGTTACAAAGAATTAAACACTATATAACGTATCGTAACTGAGCCCAACTGGAGACGCTTATCAGGAATATTTCATTATTCTTAATTCTTTTCTTCAGTCTTAGTTTCAGTAGATCCACTACCGGAAGAATTGTGTTGTTGGAAGTCAGTGTAAGCACCCTTGGCCTTGTCAGCAAAAGAACCTTCGGTTTTGTTGAAACTGGAATAAGCTTCCTTAGCCTCACCGGCATACTTGTTAACTTCGTCCTTGTTGTTGCTGTAGTATTCTTTACCTTTGTTAATTAAATCGTCAAAACCCATTTTTATCTTATGTATTAGTTATTAGGTATTTCATTTGATTAACTTGACAGGATATTTCTCCTTATTTATACATATTCTGTGGGTGAGGTGCTACTCCAAACATACCTTACACGATTGTCGGGTGCCTGCATACAATTGAAATTGTTTGTATTATTCTCTGCAAGGTGACGACTTAATTGATAAAGTCGAGCATTCTAGAATAGAATACATTCTTCGTAATTAACTAAAAGATTCTGAAGTAACCGACTCAACTTTTAAAGTATTTGTAATGTATGTAGATTGTGGTTAATAGAGTTGATCAATTCACAGAATAGAGCACTAGACACCTACTTGGTTTCTTCTGACTCTGTTTAAACGTCGATTAATTTATTAACCCCTATTCTTTTCATGACCATTCATGCATGTGAATACGGAACCTGCTTAAGTCGGCCTCAAAAATACCGCAACATATGTGGCAAATCTTGACTAAGGAATACGCAAGTCAACATGCCTATTTCAGCTAGAAGCAGTGCATCGTTCCCCATTAGTCAAGCAGTTACTGTTTTCGTTGACAGATACGTGTCAAATTCTTCGTGAAAGATTATTTGTGGCTAACTTTATTTTTAAGATCTGTAATCAATTTACTAAGATTGTCATGCCTGTGATTATTTTATGAATATAATTGAACTAGGTAGTCTAAGTAGTACTCTTTTCTTTCCTTTTCACTTACGACATTAAAATTTAATATTGATAAGCTATACATATATACACTGTTAAAACCCAGCCAAACCGACTAGAGCTTTAACTTCTCTAAGATGGAAATGGTTTGTTCGTAACCTTCAATTTCAGCAGAGTACTTTTCAAGTTTCTTAAAAGCAGCTTCCTTGGCATCAGCCTTGGTCTTTTCTGTGAATTTGGCAATAGATTCATTTGTCTTCTTCTTCAATTCTTCAACAGTTTGTAATTTCTTGTTGACTTTGCCAATTTCTCCATCTAAGTCAATTTGGCCCTTAACTAAAACGTGAACTGTACATATTGGACTGATGGCTTGTAAAGCACAACCAGATGGAACTTCTGAAGCCTTACTAACAACAGAAATCTTTTCAACACCTTTAATTAAAGAGACAATAGAGTCTTGCTGATCATTTGCGATCTTGTTGATAGCAGCATCGGAGGATTCGACATAGACTTGACCATTCTTCAAGATGTTATATTGGGATAATAACTTTCTGGCACCCTTAGTAATTTCTAAGACTAATTCGTAAGCTTCGTGTGCCTTTTCATCATTTAATGATTCATCGAACTCTGGGTATTTAGAAGTAACAATAGAGATAGCTTTTTCACCTTCTCTACGTGGCAATCTTTGCCACATCTCTTCAGTAACGAATGGCATATATGGATGAATTAATCTTAAAGCAGAGTCAATACAAGTGTACAAGGTATCTTGAGCAGATTTCTTTTGTTCTGGGGTACCATCTTGAATCAATGACTTAGAGTTTTCAATATAAACATCACATAAGTCATACCAGAAATTGTAAATAGCACCAGTGGATTCACCAAATTCACGATTATCTAATCCAGCAGTAGTTTCTTTAGCAGCATTAGTCAATTTATGTAAGATCCACTTCTCGACTAAGGATTCTTTACCTGTCTTGGCAGCAGTTGCTGGAGGCTTATAGTCATCACCTAATCTACCTAAAACGAACTTGGTAGCTTGGTAAATCTTGTTACAGAACTTACGGTAACCTTCAACTCTTAAGATATCCAAATTGATGTCTCTACCACCAGTAGAATAAGCACATAAAGCAAATCTTAAAGCATCAGTACCACATTCTGGAATACCATTTGGATAAGAAAGCTTCTGGCCCTCTGTAGCCTTGGTAAGTTCTTTTGGATCCAAGTTACCAACCTTCAACTTGTCATGTAAACCTTGTAATGGAATACCAGCAATAACATCTAATGGATCAATAACATTACCTAAAGATTTAGACATCTTACGACCTTGAGCATCACGGACCAAAGAATGACAAAAAACTTCTGAGAATGGAACCTTACCAGTTAATTTCAAACCTAATAAAATCATTCTTGTGACCCAGAAGAATAAAATATCCCAACCAGTTTCTAACATAGACATTGGGTTGAATAATTCCATATCCTTAGTTTTGTTTGGCCATCCTAAAGTTGAGATTGGCCATAAACCAGATGAGAACCAAGTGTCTAAAACATCTTCATCTTGATGTAAGGTGAATTTGGTATCTGGGAACTTAGCATTAGCCTTATTCAATGCTTCTTCGTATGTTCTTCCAGCAACCCAGTAATCATTATCTAATCTGTCAGCTTCCTTACCTTCGATATCAACGAAGTAAACTGGACATCTGTGACCCCACCATAATTGTCTGGAAATACACCAATCTTGAATATTTTCTAACCAATGGAAATATTCGGATTCAGAAGTCTTAGGAGTAATAGTAATGTCACCTTTCTTGACAGCAGCGATGGCATCTTTAGCCATGTCTTGTTGGTTAACCCACCATTGTGGTTTTAATAATGGTTCAATAATATCACCAGATCTAGAACAAGTTGGGATAGTCATTTCATTGTCTTTTTGATCGACATATAATCCTTTTACCTTTAGTTGTTCAATGACCTTAGCTCTGGCATCAAATCTCTTCATTCCTTCCCATTCTAGACCACATGATTCATTCAAATAACCATCATCAGTGTAAATGTTAATAAATTCTAAGTTGTTTCTCTTACCAGTGTTGTAATCGTTCTGGTCATGAGCTGGAGTAATCTTAACAGCACCGGTACCAAATTCCATATCAACGGCTTCAGAATCGGTAACAATTGGAAGTTTACGATCTAAGAATGGGTGCTTAACAAATTTACCGTGTAAATGCTTGTATCTTGGATCTTCTGGATGGACAGCTACACCGGTATCACCAAAAATAGTCTCAGGTCTGGTAGTGGCAACAGTAATCTTTTCGTCTGAATCTTCAACAGGATAAGAGAAAGAAGTTAAAACACCGAATTCAATTTTTTGATCATAGTTTGGAACACTTAAAGCAGTTCTACCTGGAATAGTCTTGTTATCAACTTCCAAATTAGAAATAGCAGTATTTAATTTTACGGACCAGTTAACTAATCTAGAAGCTCTGTAAATGGTACCATCTTCGTGTAATCTAACGAAAGCTTCAGTAACAGACTGAGAAAGTTCTGGACTTAAAGTGAAAGCTTCTCTAGACCAATCGTATGAAGCACCTAACTTCTTGAATTGGTTTTTAATCTTTTTGTGGTATTCGTCTTTCCAGTCCCAAACCTTTTCAATGAATTTTTCACGACCGTAATCATGTCTGGTTTTCTTTTCTTTGGCCCAAACTTGTTTTTCAACAACAGATTGGGTAGCAATACCAGCGTGATCGAAACCAGGTAAAAATAAGGTGGTCTTACCTTTCATTCTATTATATCTAATCAATGCATCTTGGATTGAGACGGTCAAAGCATGTCCAATATGTAAAGCACCAGTGACATTTGGAGGTGGGGCAGGAATAGTGAAAACACCTTCTGGCTTAATCTTACCATCTTCAGTTAATTCAGGTTCAAAGAAACCTTGTTCTTCCCACCAGCTGTACCATGAACTTTCAACATTCTTTGGGTTGTATGCCTTAAAAGCTGGATCTTCTAATGAGACCAATATCTTCTTTTCACCAGGCTTTGTTTGGTCTACAAATTCTGGAACAGGTTCAGCAACCTTCTTTTCTTTCTTAGGCTTTTTTGGTTCATTGCTCTTTGCCTTTTGGTCTTCTGCTTGTTTAGCTTTTTTAGCATTAAACTTTGCTAATTTTTCTGCCTTTTTGCGTTCCTTTTCTAATTCTTTGGCAGTCTTCTCCTTCTTGATAGGAGCTTCTGTCTGAACAGGTGGATTTGTATTATCACTCATTGTACTATACTTTCTAATATTATAAAGAGATATAGAATGACGCTGTCTACTCTGTATAGCAATACTTCTAATAATACTTTTATTGAGTAATCTAGTATATAGCATACAGTGAAACGTTCGCTTTATGTAATACAAAATTTTTTTCCAACATAGACTCATTTCATTTTTGTGTAATATTAATACCAAGTGATAAGGATTGATTAAAATAGAGTCATAGTGTCTATTTTTATTACTATTCGTACTCTATTGTATTGTTAGTCTATATAATATATCATATGCAATTTTTTGTAGAGTTTGGGGCATTTTACTATACATGATGTCTTTTATTTGGAGATTCATTACCTTCATCCATCATCTGCCTCTTAGACATTCCTCTAAACCATTTATTTGGTTCATTTTTATCCAAATATCCTGATTGCATCTGAGTTTTTATTTCCTTATCCTTGTTTGGGTTATTTAAAATTATCGAGTCTAGATCTGTACCCAAAATATTTTCTGCTGACTTGTATTGGTTAAGTCTATTAGTCATAGACTTTGTCATTCTAGCACTAGTATTATTATTAATTTTAATGGCACCTATACGACCATTTCCAGTGGCCAGTGCACTCATACCTAAGCCAATTTCTTCCCCAAAACTGTCCATCACGGTTTCCTCTTCTTTTCCAAAAACCATCTTATTCTGTGCCTTCCTCAAATCTGACATTTGGAACATCTCTTTCATTTTTCTGTATCTTCTACCCCCTCTTTTTTTGGATTTTTGCTCTACTGGTACAGGTAATGCCTTGTCTGGTTGGTTTTCTGGTGGTTTAAGTAGTTTTTCAATTTTAGATTCTATCTCTTCTAAGAACTTCCTTCCAGCAGATCCATCAGGACAAGATTTTGATAAATCTATTCTAGCTGCCAAAATAATTTTTCCACTAACTATTCTCATTACAGATCGGATAACTTCTTCAGGAAGATATCTAATTAATTCAGAATTGTATAGATAACCAGTTTGCCTTATTTTTCTGGATTTTGTTTTTACTTGCGAAGACATGTCTCTTACACCTAATGCAGGCAAGTTACAAGAAGGTGTTTGTGATAATTGCCTTAAGGACCCACTAGCAATTAGTATCTGGGATGCAGTCAATGTGCCGATTATTGCAGTTACGTTTGGAGAAAACTTTGATAGCTTACTTGAAATAAATTCTGATAAAGTCTTTAGAGTATCACTTAGTCTTAATATAATATCACAACAACTTTCAATTTTTTTCATATCTGAGCCATTTAAGATGAATTGTTTTTTCGACAGCTGTAAAGCAGCCATAGTCAATAATAAAACTTTCTCATTAGACACGATATCTTTCAACTGTTCTTCATGACTTTTTATTCCTATAAGATCTTGCTTTATTAATAGGATAATTTTTGAATAATCGATGGGATTAAGAATTAAAGTCTCAAGTTCAGGAAATACTATTTGATATTGAACTTTTAATACTGAGTGATACATGGATATTTCGTTATTTATTAACAAAGTGAGCTCATTGATGTTTAAAATGAATCTGTATTCTTCACCTGTATCTTCTTTATTGACAGACGATATCAATTCGTAATAATCGGAATCTTCTTTTGAAAAATTATTAACATATGCATTAAGGTCATCTATTAAAGGAAATACTTTTGAATATTGAGATAAATCTGGCGTATTCTCAATATCTATTCTGCTTAAACTCTTTTCGAATGATTCATTTACCAAGCTCAGTTTTAATATTTCTCTTAATTTCTCTTCAAAAGAATTGATATTGGTCTTCTCTTCAAACGGCTTTGAATAATCAATATTGAATTCATCATTTCTTTTATGTTCATCCAAAACTTCATCACCATGTTCTACTTCATCATCTGAACTGGAATCTAGGTCTGCTAATAATTCCTTCTCAAGGTCTACCATGTTAGTATTGGCAAAATATATTTTTTTGTTTATAAGTCTTCTTTTTTTTGTGTAATAAGCAAATCTAGGCTCATTATCAGTATTTTACAATGAGCTAAGATTAATTATAGCTGAACGATACATTAGGGAACAACAAATTGCGAGTGAGTCAATATCAATATTTACTTAACTGTGAAATATTATTCATTATTTGTAAGAATTTCAATTTGATTCCAATACTGGTGTAAAATACACCATTAAATTATACTAAAAATTTAGATAACACTCAAATTAAATAACACTAAAAATTTAACTATTCTCTAACTTCCTTAGCTTTAAGATTCACGGAATTTCAATATTGAAATTCTGTCTTCTTCAACTATGTTTTAGTAGCCATTTCTGATCTACATTATATATATATTCAGTTCTAGGTTAATGTAGATGCAAAAATACAACTACGACTTTTATGCGACGTTATTGCGACTTTATTGCGACTTTTTCTAGTCCATGAATAAAGTGATGAGATATGCATTAGCTATATTCTATCCGATATTAATTTGTACATAATGGTTTTCGAAGTAAAGACTAGTATTTTAGACTCAGTAGATGGGTCTGCTGAGCTAATAATTGGAAATTCCAAAGTTATAACGTCAGTTTCTGGACCAATAGAACCAAAAGCAAGACAAGAATTACCAAATATGGCTAGTTTGGAAATAGTTGTCAGGCCATCAGTAGGTGTTTCCAGTACAAGAGAAAAATTGATAGAAGACAAGTTAAGATCGCTTCTACAAGGTGTCATCTTAAGATATAAATATCCCAGACAATTAATCCAAATCGTAGTGCAATTTTTAATAACTGATTATAATTCGACATTTGGAACTAAAAATGATTTTACTAATAACGAGTTGAATGCAGCCATTAACTGTTGTTATTTTGCGTTAATTGACGCTGGTATTGGATTAAAACACTCATTTGCATCTGTATCCCTTTGTTCTATAAAGGATGAATTCTTTTTCAACCCAACTTTAGACCAGCTTATAAAAAGTGACTCTCATCATGTAGTTGGTTTCAGTATAGAGAATAGAGAGCCTAAAGATCTTATTATACTAGAAAGTCAAGGTGAATTTGTTGAAAGTCAAATTTTTACAATTATTGAAAAGAGTGTTGGTGAATGTTCAAACATTCACGAAAAGCAAAGAGATATAATCGCCGATAAAATACATAGGGATTATATTTGGAAAGCCTAAGTTTTCAATTCCCTTAATATCGTTTAAACCTAGCATACTGTTCTCATTTATATATAGTTCTAATTACAAATAAATTAACATTAGATTAGTATAATGTAGCCAATGGATCTAATCTATTCGTTGAAGTATTTGAATTTATATTCAATAAGTTAATTTCACCATTTGAAAATTTATTATTTGGGTTCATTTTATGTTTGAAGGTAAATCCAATGAAATTTTCTTGGTTCATTTTGTAAGATGATTTTTCAAGCATAGTTTCATTTTGCTCTTGTCTTGCGAAGACATCTTTATATTTTTGCATACTTTCTTCGTCCTCAAAGTCATCGAAGTAACCAGCATCCTCTTCGTTATCTAACTGAGGTGTAAATGGTGGAGTTCTCTCTCTTAAACTATCCCAATTGTCAATATCAGCAAAGTATTGCATATTCTGCACTTGTTTAAAATTTTTTAATCTTTGGTCAGGAGAAGCAATTAACTTGATAACAAGTGCCCAAGTCCTATCACTAAAGACATATCTGCCATCCTTAGTTTGAGGTCTTCTTAATGCAGTTTTCCAGTGTTTTAAATTATAATATGTTTCATCTTGTTTGGACCCAGAAAATGGAGGATACCCGCATAAAGCTTCAAACAACATACAACCTAAAGACCAATAATCAATAGTATAATCGTAGTTTTTACCTTCCAAAACCTCAAGTGCCATATAATCTGGAGATCCGACAATAGAATTTGCTAGGTTGTGGTGCCCTTGACTTTGTTTGAAAAGCTTCTGTCTTTCAGCTATTAATCTGGAAGGAATTTGATAATCATCCAAATCTTCTAAATTCTTCAATTTTAAACGCATGCTTTCAATTCTATCATTAGATACCGTTCCTGCTGCCAATCCAAAGTCCGTCAATTTAATATGTCCTTTTGAATCGATTAAGAAATTTTCTGGTTTTAAATCCCTATGAGTAAACCCTAATTCATGCAAAGAATTCACTGCTGCAAACATCTCACTAATATAAAATCTGCAATGTGGGGGGATTAGATATCCTGTATTGTTTAAAAGAGTTCTAAAATCACCACCAGGAACAAATTCCATAGCTAAAAATACTTTATCTGGATCTTGAAACGCGTATAACAACTTGACTAACCATTCACTTCTAGTATTTGTCAATATATCCCTTTCTGTTAACACATGTCTAGTTTCATCTAATTTTACTAGTAACTTTTTGTTTAGTACTTTCAATGCACAAATTTCTCTTGTGTCCTTTTTTCTTGCTAGGAAAACTTGGCCATAACCACCTTGGCCAACTTGCGTGATCATTTCAAAGTCCTTATGCTTAGGCTTAAGTCTCCTTTTCCTTAATAAAGCTCTTTCTCTGCCAATATAATTCTTCCATTCCAATTGTTGTTTTTGAGGATTTGATTTAAAATCAATATCAGTAGTTAATTTTTGTTGCACTAGAGAAGTTCTTTCTCGTCTGCTAATAACATAGTCAAACATATCGCAGTAGTAATCTAAAAAGTATAACTGTGCAACAGAGGCTAACCTTTTGGTCTTTGGTTTGTTTGCCTTCTTACGGAATTCTTCTTCAGTCAATTGTTTAGGAGTTTGTGGTTGAAGTTGACTAATATTCTGATTAAGGTTCTGAATGTGTTGGCTCTGTTCTAACATTTGTGAGTGGATGTTATTGAGCTTGCAATTGAGATTATTGTATCTTTGAGGAGAATTGTGTAGTATTGATTTGGTGGGAGAGCTATTCGGAGTAATATTCTCTTTATTGACATGGTGTATAAATCTCAGTCTATGGGGTGATGTCCTGAAACTATCATCATCCATTTGCTCGCTATTAATGGATATATTCTCCATACTCTGTGAGATATCTGAGATATCCATATCTTGTGTAATTTGAGTATGCCTTGGTGATCTGTTAAAGAAATTAGTCATTTTGAAATTGAAATCTATAATATTCTCTAACTGATAAAAGTACAATTCAAATAAATAGATTGATTTTGTTTAGATTTCAGATTCAAGTGCTTAAACAGTAAACAGTGATTAAGCAATGTAAAGAGATGAAATTACTTGTGTGATGGAATTTGTGAATTGTTTACAATGTCACCAAATACGGAAAATTAATCACTGCACAGAAGTATCCTTAACCAAATTTGGGTAAATTAAAGACTGTCGCCAAATGTCGTCCAAATTGGATTAGTGAGACATTGTTAACAACGATATATCATCGTAAGTTAAACCACTTACCACTTCATCTGCAAATAAGGTTGTTGACATGTGTATACGAGTGTCATAGCTCGTGTCCCCTAAAACTGTTTTAATTTCAGTAGTAGGCTATAGCCATTAGGTTACCACTTTGTCGAAACAATTCACATTATTGTTTTCTAGTGTTATTCTAAAATCTCATGGCTGCTTTAAAGGAGTCAACTACAATATCCAGTCTCTTTTACGAATTTACAATATTAAAATATATGTCAGTTGCTAAGCTCCACAATTCGGGGTTAGGTTGTAAAAGCTTATTTTGTGATATTTCCGGCCTTAGTCATTTCAGGCACTTAAGTGCGCAACTTTTGGGCTGCTTGAAGACGAAACCTTATTTTCCTTAAGTTAAAACATATGATAGTAGAAATAAAGGGCATGACTATGGATATATTATTGTAGGTAATCTCTGTGATGCCAATTTATAGTGAGTTCTAGATCTTGTTAAGCATAATCATATAGATAGCGTATTACTCCTCATAAAATCTTGTCTTTTTAAATATCCGGACGAGAAACAGGTTGAATATCAGATTTGAAATATATTACATTCCTTATTCTCTAACCTTAGAGAGAGAGGTCTTTGTTTTCCCCACATAAAATTTTGGGATGACAATATGATTTAAAGTCCATCGGAGTCGCGGAACTTTAATTGTATTTCCATCTAGTCATTATGAATGAAACCTGTATATAATGATGTAAAAGTTCGTTCTTCTGTACTTGGTATTTCGCATGAGCTGATGCAGTCGTTGGATTCTCGTATTTACATATTCATTAAAAATGGCTCAACGAGAATATGGGCTATGGCCCTACATCAAAAGTTACACACAAGCTTATAGCAAAATAACAAAATTGGGAACATAAGAAGATGAGTAAACATAGCAATGCATGGAATTACAATGTGCATACATCCAATCGTTTAGCATAGGCTTTGTATGAATTTTAATAAACAATAATTCGGAACTTTTTATGTGCAGGTGTTCCAGAAAATTTTTGAATGAGTGGAGGAAGCAAATTTCTGAGCTCGAAGCCAGTTCCATACTCATTTATGGGTTTCATTGATCTTTGATATAGAACGGATGTTCTATTCGTTGATTCATCTCTTTCTGGTATTTAGGAATGTGTTAACACTGTACAAGCAAGCAATTTGACTTTCTAAAGATTTCCTGTATTCGTATACAAGAAACTGCAAACATCGCACTATTTCAGTTATGTCTGCACCATATAGCATTGTTAATTGAGTTTCCTGTATACACTTTTTGGTTGTTGCATTTGTTTTTCGCTCTTTAAAACCCTTGAGCTCTCTCAGAAATGAGGCAACCCCGCTATTATGTGGTGCTCGGTGTTAGCGGAATGGATTTATGCACCAAATAATGCTTGACGAATGAAACTAATAGTGCCATGTTAGCTTCTGTGGGGGGTGACCTTATTAGGTGTCGTTAGGATTACCTTAGCATGTTATATATAATCCTGTATTTCTGTTTACAAATTATCTTCCCTCATCGCTTTTCTAACTTGCTAAAAAAGGTTAGAAAAAAATAAAATAAATATCGAATCTGATTGACAAGAATTAAAAGATAGAACTAATATATTATTCGGAAGCTATAATTATCAATAATTAATTATCAATAATTTAAAATAAAACGATGTCTGACTTAGAAAATCAAAATGGTGAAGACCATATGTTTGCCGTTCAAGGAATTAACGACGATGCTAGTCATGATGTCCACAGCAACATAACAAAGGTTACACATGATGCAGAGTATATCCAATTTGGTAATGAGAGATATTTGAAGAGCGATCTTGTACAAGCTTTTGGTGGTAATATGCAACCAGGTTTAGCACCACCATCAAAGCACAGTTTTGGTAATCCTGCACCATTGGGTTTGTCTGCTTTTGCTTTGACTACTTTCGTTTTATCTTTAGTTAATTGTGGTGCTAGAAGTGTCCATACCCCAAATATTGTTGTTGGTTTAGCCTTTTTCTATGGTGGGGTTGCTCAAGTAATTGCAGCTTTGTTCGAAATTGGATGCGGTAACACTTTCGGTGCTGTGGCCTTCGGTTCATATGCTGGATTCTGGGGTGGTTTCGCTTCTCTCTATGTTGATAGTTTTGGTATTCAAGCTGCATATACAGACGCTAATGGTGACTTGATGCAAGAATTTTCGTATGCAGTTGGTATCTTCTTAGTAGGTTGGTTTATTTTCACTTTCTTCATGATGTTGATGACATTGAAATCTACTGTTGCCTTCTTCTCTATCTTCTTCTTCCTTTCGATAACTTTCTTGTTGTTGGCAATTGCTGAATTCACCGGAAAGGAAAAAGTTCAAACGGCTGGAGGTGTTTTCGGTTTAATTACTGCTTTCGCTGCATGGTATAATGCATACGCAGGTTTGTCTAACCCACAAAACTCTTACATTACTGTTAAGGCTATTCACTTCCCAGACCTCCAAGAGAAGTACAAGAACCACTAATTTAATTTCCTTGCCTTGATAGGGACCTTATTTATTTATTTATTACAAAACTCTAATTTATATTTAATTATGAACTTAATGATTACGATATTATGTTAGGTTTTATCTCGAATTGATCCATTTGTAATATTATAGATTCATATCTTTATTTTGAGGCATCTTTAGTCTTTACTTTAGAAAATAAATATATTGTAGTTGAAGGAATTAAGATTATAATGCAATAGTGTCTTGGAAATAAAAGAATAAAACGGAAAAAATTTCATACTACTAAATATACAAATAAGTCGATATTAAAATATATTACAGAGATCAATTGAACAAAACATCTGCAACTTTATAGTAGATATTGTAAAATGTTCCAGACTTCTTTGGTTTACTTAATTCAAGCTGAATATCTGCTTCCTCTTCTAAATTAATCTCTTCTAATCCAGTTATTAGATCTGCCTCCGAATTATTTCTGAAATGAGTTTTCCTGAAAACCTTCCAAAAGACAAATAAAACGATGAAGAAAACTGGCGCAAAGTATGCAGTGAATAAGTTAGCCACAGCAAATTGTCCAGGAAAAAATATCCAAAATCCGTTAAAAAATAAAACAATAATATTAATAAAGCAACCAAAGTATGTCATATAAGGGTGAACAAATCTCGCAGCTTTGAAATATGGGTAATCTTTGCTATTCATGTCAATACCTTGAGCCTTCATGGAACTGCGAAATTTAAAATAACACCACCAAATACATAAGTATGTACACAACATTCCTGTAGTTGCCAAGTTAATAAACCAATTAAAAACTTCGAGAGTTGAATTTGATACACTTAAGTAAGATAGACACGAAATAGCAACAGAAAATAATATGCAATAAATAGGTGCCCCATTCTTTAAGCATTTTGAGAAGAATCTTGGAAGATAACCTGCTAATGATGCGCTATAAGCACATCTTGTGGCCCCATAACAAAATCCGTTACCACAAGACCATGCTGCTGTCATTACGACGGCATTTACTAATGAATCAAGTCCGTGAACACCCACTGCTTTTACTCCGATAACCCAAGGAGAAGCTGCAGCTCCAGATGCTCCAGCTGCTTTAGCATTTATCAATGTCACATTATTAGATGCACATAAAGAATTCATAAAAAAGATACCACCAAAATAAAACAAATAGATTCTTATATATGATCTCTTTGCTGCAATAGCTATGTTCTTACGAGGACGAGAGATTTCACCGGCAATCATACCTAGTAAATCTGGGCCCCCACAAGCAAATGCTGCATAAATCAAAACATTCCACCAACCAAGAAATCTTCCCGTAGCACCTGTGGTAAGATATTCCTTCATTAAGCCACCTTCGGACCAATGCTGGAATCCAAAAGCATAATGACGCGGGTTACCTCCACACATAGCAATTAATCCGAAAAGCATTAGACCCACAATTAGAATAACCTTCAAGATTGATGAATAAAACTCAATTTCACCATACCAGTTCACCCCGAATATGTTGAAGAACAAAATTAAAACTATCCCAACCGTTATAAAAATTGCTGGACTGGCATCTGTCCAGTATGAAATAACTGATGCAAATGCAACCACTTCAACACAAATGAACATCAAAGATGCGTATAAGTATATCAATGAACATGCAAACCCAAGAGCCGGATCAACCCATCTAGCACAAAAGTGAATATAAGTACCTTTAATAGGTAAATAGGAACACATTTCTCCCACGCATTGCATTAATGGCCAAATACACAAGATTGCCCAAAATAAGAATCCTATGAAGAGTGAGAGCAGCCCTGATGTCATTAATGGTCCACTCAATCCTATGAATAGACCAGTTCCTATACTTTGGCCAATTATCATCAAAGATACATGTCTGGATGATAATTTTCTCTTAGTTTCACCATACTTTTCACGATCTAATTCGTCATTGAAATCTTGAAACCTTGTGGAGGATATATGAGGTTCAGCTTTGACCTCTTCAATATCAATTAGACCAGCATTCTTGATGAATCCTTTTTCGTCTTCACTCATTGTATGGTTTTAGTTATATCATATCATCTTAGTTGGATTTTATTAATATATATAATCATTCCATATCATTGAAATCGTTATCATATTATCATCTATTTCGCACGCTCATAACATCAGCCAATTTATACCCGCTAAGATAAATTGCTTTATGTACTATTTTATTATTTAGTTTCTTTATATTTATACCAGCATTATCAAAGTCTCAGCGGCTATATCAAATGGACAATATAATGCTTCTTGAACCGCTATGCGTCAAAAAATAATGGTTCCAAGAAATTCTTATTATATTTACCCCACACAACAATGTTACACGATAACATCTAATGGAATGGGTAGTGGACGGACCACAGAGGCGCAAAAGCGTTTTTAAAATAATTTTTTAGTGGCTTTGAGAGGCTCTCCCTAAATAGAGGGGAAAGATTATTAAAATGTAGGGGCTAAAGCAATTGAAATTGTTTGGAAAACTGAAATTGTGGAAAATTGATATGATCTGAAGTTAAATTAATGTCCCTGAATACTATGGTATAGGGAGTAATTTTATTTTATGAAAAGCTTGGCAATAAGTTTTATTTCAGATAAGAAATGGAATTTACTGCCTAGTCGGGTGAAACAAAAGATAAGACGATAATAGACATTAATTCCGAAAAGCTCTGTTGGTTAGATATTCTACGCTAAGTATATTTTCTTATACTTTAAATTATTAAAACTAAATTATCCAAGTGTTGAATAATATATAAAACATTTCAGAAGAGCCAACCGAAGAAAGTCTCGTAATACCATTGTTTGTCCTTTGGATTTCCCTCTGCTTCCCTTCTTGCCTTTCTTTCTCTTTCTTCTTCAGCGTATTGATTTTCTTCGTAGTCAATAACATCTCTGAAAGTGTCCAAATCAACATCTGTTTTCTTAATAATTGAAGTCTTATAGACAAGCTTGTGACCGAAATACATGATAACAAATATTGGCAAGGCGATATAACCAGTAATAAAAGACTTGTAGTCAAATTCGTCACCTAAGAAAGCGGTAAAATTCTTGATGAAAACGACAAGGATACAGATTCCTAATGCAATGTATGACCCATATGGTTGTAACGGAGAACAATAAGCTAAGTCTTTCTTTCTGACAATTCCTTGAGCTTTGCAGGCTTGCATGAAACGTATATGAATGGTTAAAATACAAGACCATGCTATCAAACCAGTAATACTGACAACGTTAACAAAATAATTGAAAACTTGAGATGAACCACTAGATACAGTCATAAACGCTAATAAGCAAAACAAGAAACTTAAACAGATTCCAAAGTATGGAACACCCAACTTATTAGTTTTTGTGAAAAACTTTGGTGCATAACCAGCGACAGCAAGTCCATAAATCGTTCTTGAGCAAATGTACATGTCAGAGTTTGCAGCCGATAAAACAAACAATAAAATACATGCATTAATAACATGATCTAATCCTTTTATTTTGGCATTTTTGATGGCTATGACAAATGGAGAAGCAGCAGCAGTGTTTCCTGAAGCACCCATTAATAAAGGATCTTTAGCAGAAACGCACATACCAATAAGTAAGATGGAGAGAATATAGAAGATAACAATACGGTAGAATGTAAGTTTGATAGCTTTTGGAATTGCTCTTCTTGGTCTAGCACATTCAGCAAAAGTAATACCACATAATTCAGTACCTAAGAAGGCAAAAACCGCTGTGACTAAAACACTAAAGAACGAAACAAATCTACCCTTCGATCCATGAATAAATAAATCGTCCAGAGAGTCCTTATATTGTAAGAATGCACCAGGGTTTTTCCAAAACCTAAAGCCAATTCTGTCATGTGTAGGTGAACCTCCAAGGGTAATACAGAGCAATAATATAATTAATCCAACAACCGTGATCACCTTTAACGTAGAGAGCCAAAATTCAATTTCCCCGAAAAATCTCACCCCCAATAGATTGATAGCTACGATAATTACTAAAAATATAGCTACCCATACCCCGGGATTAATTCTGTCTTTAGTTATCCAATATTGCATCGTCAATGAACCAGCAACCAATTGATTAGCTGGTAAAATTAAATACTTGAAAAGATAAACATAACCACACGCAAGACCTAAAGAATCATCAACATATCTTTGACAGTAATTACCGAACCCATTCAACGGAATAAAAGTAGCCACTTCGCCTAATGCGGCCATAACCATGAAAACTGTGAAACCAATGACAGAATAAGCAACTAAGATGGCACCAGGACCAGCAGCTCTCAATGCAGAACCTGTACCAATAAGCAAACCAGTACCCAAAGCACCACCGATAGCAATCATTGTAACATGTCTTGCGTCAAGAGCTTTTCTCAATTTATGGCCATCTTGGAGTGCAATATTTGAAGGAACTGAAGTTGCTACGTATAAATCATACTCTTGTGTATGTCCGGTTAATACTGGTGTTAATTCCCTTGAATGTTTAGATTCTACCTCTGAAGGATTGTTAATATCCTTTTCGAACATCTACTTGTCTTGTTCAATGTAATCCAATCTACTGATAAAGTTAAACCAAAAAAAAATGTAAAATACTTTACCAAAACTTATTTTATACGAGCAAATATATACATGATAAAGGATTTCAATTGCCCCAATGTTTTTTATTGTGTTAGCGAAGAGCCAAGAAATATTTATCATCATTCATTACCAAAAAAAATTACAACGAAGATGCGATTTTTGAGCCTATCAAAATCTAACAATTAGCAAAAAGCGGTCTTTTGAAGATGTTATGACTGCGACTTATTGATCTTAGGTGCTGGCTGTTATTTCTTATGGTATATTAATGATTCGTTGTAGTTTATGTCACTATAATGACGATCTGCACATCCCCATACCACGGCTCTGTTACAACTTCATCTTTAACTCCGCTTATATGCAAGCTACTCCAAATCATTAAGCTAAAGAGTTACCATATACGCCTGTATGACCAAGGAAAACTTTGGGGCATTTTTGAGGAATGCCGCTTGATGCCATTTAGTTTTTATGACAATGCTCAAAACGTATGCTGTAAATACTGCATGTTGTAGGTTATTTCCGCAGCATGTCGACTAAAACATAAAGTAAGCCCCAAGAAATTCTGTAACGGGCCCCATCTGTATCTACTTTCATTTCCACAGTAACAATTATCCGTCGTTGCATATATCTTCCCCAAATATAATTGTCAAGAGGGAAGGGGAGGGGGGATTAATATCATATCTCTGTTAGCAAAATGTAAAAATGAACTTAAGATTTGGAGATCAAAAACAAAAAATAATTTTGAGACCTAAGATCCTCAACTAATTGGTTGAATTATCACCATATATCCATTCAGTTTCTTTGACTTCAAACTGTAGATATCAATTGAGAGTCGGAGATATGAATCCGCTCTCTTTGCTCATCTTTTCCTGGATATGCATTGTACCCGATGTACATAATCGAGGACAATAGGACGAAGTGAAGGAATACACACCAGTCTACACCGAAGTGATTCTGTCAATTATCTACGCATAGAGGTCTTTCCTTTAGAATATTATTTTTGTACAATTTGAGAGAAGATGTAGATGCGTTCGTTTTCAATCAAACTTGACATCTGGAAGTCATCCTGCTTGTTGCGCAAAGTCGCATATTTAGCGATGAGGTAATTTTTCTTACATATGAAAATTCAATAGTGTATAAATCCATTCAACTGTAACGATGACAGTAGGATATTTGCTAGGAAATGATCCTATATTTGCAGAAGATGTAGATGTTCTAACAAACCTCTCCAAGCATTTTGACATAAAGGAAACAATATATGGGGGAAGAGGTTGTTTTGCTAATGACAATATTCCAGAAGGGACTGTAATACTTGAATGTGCTGGTCCTATTAGCTCCACTATTATAAGGCCCTTTAGAAAAGAAGTTTGCACCCAATGCTTCCAATATTTTGAAGGGAAAACTTTGAAAATAAAGCTTGGAAGTTCTGATAAAGGATGTAAGGATTTATTTCTCTATTTCTGCTCGGAAGAATGTAAGATGAAATTTGAAGTTGATGACATAGAAAATTTGCATCTAAATAGTCTATTAACTGTAGAAAAGTATTACATCAGTGGTTTGAAGAAAAAAGAAATAGAGTATGAAAATCCAAAAGGTGATCTTCAAGACCAAATTAAAACTGAATGGGAAAATGTAAAAGATTGGGAGGGGATGATGAACAAAATGAAACCATCTAAGAAATTGAATCTTGTACCGAGGATTTCAGATAGCGAATATATGGAAATTAAATATGTGATTGGGGTATTATTTCAGTTTTACAAACACAACGAGCTTATATTAGAAAGAGCGACGAGTAACAAAGCTTTGGAATCCTCTAACCTGGCAGCATTTGAATTAAAACTATTTCAGTTACTTCAATCAAGTGAAGAACAAAAAGTTCAAAAATATCCCTACTTACTTTATTCTTACATCAACATATATAAGTTCATCAAGATTACTTCTCATTCATTGCTACAACCTTTTATCTCATGTCAGAATATCAGAGATATTATTGGCAAAAATTTGAGTAATGCCTTCGGTATTTGGTCAGTTCAAATAGAAGATGAAGATAAGGAGTTTTTTGGATTTGGTGTTTACCCTTCTGCATCGTATTTCAATCATTCTTGTTCACCAAATCTAATCAAAAAACGAATTGAAAATAAACTAACCTTTACAACGACAAAAGAAATAGCCAAGAATGATGAGTTATGTATTGATTATGGTAATTACCTAAACGAAAATGTTGAAATAAGAAAAAAAGAACTTAAGGAGTGGTTTTTCGATTGTGGCTGTGAAAAATGTAATTTGGAATCCATTAAATGATGTACTATCATTATATCGTATGATTACTCTAACAATGTTAATTTTCTATAGTAGCTTAGCATTTCTTTGAACTCTATATACCTTTGAATTCTCTATATCTTGAACTTTTTATATCTTTTTAGGATATTTTTATTATGCATAATGACAATTGGGTAAAAGCTTCCTCTAATAACTATTTACTAATCGTAAAATCGCTATCTTTGTAAAATGTTTTGAACTCTTCACATTCCCTAGCTTCTCTATGCTTCGGTTGTTGACATTTCTCCCAATATGTCCTTTTTGGGCATTTTAATGTGCATGAGAGAACTCTTCTTGGAAATTGCAAATCGATAGACTTTGAAGAATCATCCAATTCTGATATATATATTTTCTTTTCAATTTCATTTTTATAAGCTGTGAACATAATATAATCTGACTTGTTTAGTATATCTATTAACTTTGGATCATTTTCATCCGTAAATTTCTGGAAGTTTAGACTATGGTTATGCTTATAATTTTCATTATTTATTTTAGCCTTTTCTTCTAAGTCAGATTCAAAGAGTTCTATTAAATTTTCGGGGACTGGAACCATTTGAATATGCTGATGAACGTTTGATAAACGATTTATTTCAAAGAAAACAAGCTTATAAAAAGGCTTATTCGTACAAAATGCCTTAACTAATGAGTCCTTGAATTGTTGAATTTCTTTATAGATTGGTGATTCTGTAACATCTGAAGTAAGTTTCCTTATAGTTGGGATGTGTTCAATTGGAATTATTATTGCATGTCCAGAAAATGGCAAATCTTTGTTAGCCCTTGTTAATGGCCCCTTAGCAATAGTTAAATACGAATGTAACCCAATTGATACAATCATATGGGTTTCAACTTTGGGATTAGATAAACAAAAGAAGCAATTCTCAGGACTAACGACTCTAGGTTTCTTTATAACAATTTCTTCTGATTCTTCCAATGGTCTCTTTTGACTGATATCATCTTTCTTCATTATAATAAAAGGATTATTTCCAAGATTGGATTCTGGGATTGTTGGGGATTCTGATGATAACCCAAAGGCATAAAACCATTTCTCTCCACAGCCTTCTTGTCCCAAACTGATAAATCTAGTGAAATCTTCATTTTCCCATTTAAATACCTTATTTTCAAAATACTTCCCGTTGTCATTCCCTACTGCAAAATGATATTTTGGTTGGCAAATTTTTACTACTTGGTCAATGAACTTATCTCCAACTAAAGTAAGTTCTTCCTGCTTTGCAATAGCATAGGGCCAATTGAAAGAAAGGAGTATGTCTATCTTCTTCTTTAAATTCGATAATCCATCAATTATTTGATTATTATCTACTTCTTCTTGTGAACGTCCTGATAATGCAGCAACAGTAAAGCCTGAGCTTGTACTAAATAAATTAAGTCCAGATCTTAAACACTTCAAATTTTCCTTCAAATTAATCAGCAATCCACTCTCTTCATTTAGTAATACATCAATTAACCCGTTTCTTCCTTCAGTGAAGTATGTTGGCACTTCAATATCAATATCTGGGATTTTGCTTCCTATTGGAAAGGCATCTCCTAGTAAGAATACAGCTTCAAATGGGCCATTTTTCGAATTCTGAAGGTTTGCCTTTTTAATTATACTTTCGATATTACTTGGTGAAGGGTTTAAAACTAAAAACTTGGGTTGGGTAGGCATTTCGTATAGAATATTAATATATACCCATAATATAAAATGGAAAATAAAATTATGATATTAATTTATATGCAGGTATATGATGGGTCTATAATACATTTTTGGGATTGAAATCATCAAGATCTGTTTGAATATTGCGAATATGTATCTCTGTTTTATTTATGAGATCGGGAACAATATTCATCTTGCACTCCTTATACTCGTTGCTAAGTTTTATATATGCACTTTCCATATAAGTAACATAAGAGTTCAATTCACGAGACTCATGTTCTCTTCGCAATAATTGTTGCCTCAAAAACTGATTTTCAAACTTAAGTTTTGTCTTCTGGCTATCTAAATACGTTATTAGGTTATTGAATTTGGTCTCTGTAGCAGTTGGTTTCGAATTTTCTATTTCATTTGACTGAAGTGTTAATTGTTCCGTCAATTTATTTATCTCATCTTTAAGGCTTTGTATAACATCTTGATCGGACCTCTTCATTTCTTCCCAATCAATTGGAGTTGAGTTAATTTTTGATTTGTTAGCCTTTGCGTTAGTTTTAATCATCTTTACTTGATTAGCGTAGTTCAATGTTTGAAAAGATTCCTCAAAGTCAATTGGGGAGATGCAAAATATCATGAAAGTCTTAGAATTTCCTGCGAGATTTTCTTTTAAAATATATGTTAATGTCGAATCTCTATATGGCACAATACTTTTACTACCTCCAGATTGCTTAGATAAAATGTTAATACAGCGCCCGAGTACAGTAAGTGACTTATTAATTAAGGTACCTTCTTTCATTCTGTCCTGCTGACCAAAAACCTTTGTTTTGGATAACCTTTCAGATCCTGCAAGATCAACCAACGTAATGCTTGAGAGCATTTCTTCTTGTGCTTCACCTATTTCTATTTCGGATACTTCATCCTTTGATAACTCAAATTTCGTCTGCTTTAATGATAATTTAATAATAGCATGAGATCTTGAACTACTATCATTCATTAAAGTTGCTGCAGTTGACCTATTATTATTTCCTTTTTCTAATATTTTGATGAACTCTGCATAAGTATTGATTTCATGCTCTATTATCCCTTCTACATAAGGACCAGTAATCGGATGTTCTCTTACTTTGCAGCTTTTCTCTAAATTGCTACCTAATAAGTCTTTCACCTGTTCATTATATATTTCCATATATGATAACTTCAACTGGCAATTTATTCTCTCATTCACTAGTCTTTCTTTATTCTGAAGTACATCTTTTATAATCATGGGTATTAAACCCGGCTCTTTCTCATCGCCCATCATTGTATATGTCTTACCGGAACCAGTCTGACCATATGCTAATAAGCATATGTTGAACCCTTGAAAAAAGTGATCAATTAAATCAGGTCCAGTTTTATGATAGAACAATCGGTTATCTGAGTAATTAGAATGCTGTGGGTTAAACGACCAGATGCACTCATCAAATTTATAATGTTTTTTATCCTCATTATCCGAATCACGCTGAATTGATCTTCTATTACTGAACGAAGAATCTTTTGGAATCTTAAGTATCACTGATTTACTATCTTCATGAGGCATATCAACAAGACATTGAAGATCATTGCCGCTACCTTCGATATTTTTTTCACGAGGAAGTAAGGGCCGTACTCTCACAAGAACCTTAATATTAGTACTTATATCACTAAGAGCCATTTAACCTGTGTCCAATACTCTGTATCTTCTCGTGATAGCTATTCTTTTGTTTACTTGTATAAAACGCAGGAAGAACTCGCAACCGAAATTGACACACATCCGGGATGTGCTGATAAAAGTGACAGTGTCCACAAATTCTCTTCTTCTTCAACACGCTAATATATATCATTATAGCTAACTTAATCTATATTGAAACTAATTATATAGGAAAGTTAAAGACTATTTATAATAACAAGTATTTAAGGGGAGTTTTTCAATAATCATAACACAAATATAAGAGATACAGAAAACGTAACATTTAACCGTATAGATACAGAGGATACAATGATAAATAACTTGGACGGAGTATTTGGATCATCAGTGCAAGAAGCTGTACAGAGCTCATTAATATCCAATAAGCCTCTTTTTATTCTTCTTTCAAAGGAAGATGAAGTCTCGAAGGCGTTCATTAAAAAGTTTCTCTTTAAAGAGGACAACGTTGACGAATGTGTTTTGCTGGCCTTAAAAGACCACTATATATGTTTGAAACTTGTGGATCAAACTACAGAAATGGGATACTTTCGTGAAGTTTTTAAGAATGTTATTCTTCCTAGTTTCTATATCGTGCAAAAGGGTCAATTGTTACATATGATAACTGAAACTATGACTCAGGAAGAGTTTCATAACAAATTAAACTATAAACCCGTCAGTACACTGGTTGTACCTGCTACTGTGGATTCGTCTTCTCTGGCTAGATTAATGAGGGCTTCGCGTACTCTCTCTGATGATGGGAGTCCTCCTAAGAAGCAACGTCTGGTATCAGCTTCGCCACCTGTAGGAGAACGTTCAGATGATACTAAGCTCAAAAATAAAGTACTAAGAAAGAATATGGAGGCTGAGACTGAAAGAATTAGAGCCTTATTGAAGGCTGATCAGAAAGAAAGAGAGTCTTTAAAGAAAGAGCGCAGCTTACAAAAGGAGCCAAAACCTGATACTGGGGAAACACCAAAGCAACAAAGAAATAGTGATGTATGTCTGCTTTCTATAAGGCTTTTCAATGGAAAGGCGTTAAAACATGATTTTAAGTCAACACAGACATTAAATGATGTGCGATCTTGGTTGGATACCGAAACTAATGAAGAAATTATAACTAATACATCATCCATGCCTTCGTTTGCACACTCATTAATTCCTCAGCCTACTCGATATGCTTTCCATAGACCTTCATTACCAAGAATTACATATTCAGATGAACAAGAATTCAAGACATTAATAGACTTGGAGTTGTGTCCTCGTTCTGTTCTTATTTTAAAGCCAATCTATGATGAAAAAGGGTTCTCCAATTCTTATCCTGATGGAAAAACTGCCAATCAAGGTGTTTTCAGTTCGATGGGTTCTGCTTTAAGTAAAGTTGGAAATGCCTTATATTCATTTTTTGATTATGGAGTTGAAAACGAAGTAAATCTCCATAGAGAAGACCTAAGAGATTCAGAAACACCTATTGTTGATTCTATGGGCTCCTCTAGTGGCCATATTAACTATTCGTATGTTAGGGATGATTATTTTCAACCAAGAGAAGAAACGTCTATCGATAGAGGTACCCCAAACATTTTATCTATAGATAATCTTCCATCAATTCCCTCACCAATTATCAGAAATACTTCACATCATGATGGTATGAACGATGTTATCGAATCTAATGAGGCATTAAGTGGTCTTTGTACTGTTGGAAACAGTAGAGCCAACTCTCCAAAGCCAATTAGTATACGTAGTGGAGTCCAAACTTTACAAAATGGAGTAGATCAAGATAGATCGAAGTTTGACAATGATTCACAATAGTTTTATTTCCTATTGGTGTTAATCATATTCGAAGGTGTAGTCGGTATTTAGTATATGTAGCTATTTTTAATGTAATGTAATCGCACTATGCAGGTCCATCGCTATCGCTATCAATTCGCTCTTCAAATAGATTTGATACATTCGTGTGGAGAAGATTCGTCGACATTAGATAGAAAGGAACAGATGGACAATTTTAGGTCATCTAAGTTGGAATCATTGCTAAGGTTCCCCGGTACTCCAGCTCTGGCTGTTGTTTCTGATGCTTCAATTTTATCTTGCGGATGTTTAGTTTCTGAATCGCTATTTCTATCAAGTGACAGCAATCAGTGCCCCAATTGCAATTCTAATGAAGTACATTTGCTAGCAGAGATTAAACCATTAAGAGAGCTATATTTTATTGTACAACTGATGTCTAATAATACTAGTAGACCAAGAAGACTATCGTCAAAAAAAAGTATTAGAGGAGGAGAGTCATTCAATGATGAAGCCAGTAAAGAATCCCAGGACTTGATTAGTTTGTTTTATAAGTATTCAAAAGAAGTAGATCTGGTAGATAATAAATTTTCTAATGAAGGTACAGTTACTGCCCCCTTGGATATTGCGAATCCTGCAACATTTCAACGTGCTTATCCACCAACTAATTCCCCGACTTATAATTCCTCTGCTCTAAGTCATAGTCCATTCAATTCACTGCCACCAAAGGATGATAAGGCTAATTTTGAGAAGAATCTTATTCAAAGTCTAAGTGAAGAAAAAGAGTATAACTTTAGCAAATGCTTTCCTCTTTACAGGCATTTGAGTAGTTTTTCCACTCAACAGAATAAGTTCAATCTAAATTCCTTTGCAAATTTATCATTTAAGCTGAATTCTATGATTAAAAAAACAATTCGATTTATGGGTAGTAGTATATACTCCTACTTTGATTTTGATTTAAATATTGAAATTACAAATTTTGTCTTGATAACAAACAAGAGATGGGAATTATACGAATTTATTCCTACTGGTAGAAATGATGTTGGGTTCAACAAACCCAGATTGATTTGTTGTGGAAAACTGACTGGAGAATATGGACCTACTTATAATTCAATGACTTTCAATAAAAGGGATGATATCGTTCTCATGTACGATTTCAGCAATGGAAGCAGTGGTCGTCAAGAATCCAATGAAGAAATAGTAAATAAAAGGTTGAATCAATGGGAATTTTTGCACTGTAATCTTGGACCCAAATATCTAGTTATATCAGGAACTAAAGGTATCATGAGAGTCTTTAATACCAATAAGATCTCTAACTACGACCTTGGTCAGCCAATTTATACATATCTGATTAATTTTCCAATTAGGTGCATGTCCATTTCACGCAACGAATCGCTAATTGCATGCGGTATAACAGCTAAAGAGAGAATTTCGGGTAAAGAACAACCTTTTATTATTTTGAATAATTTGGTATTATCTTCTACAGGTAAATTAGAGTCTGTGGATCCTATTACAATTACTATACCTTATCGTGACCCTATTAAGTTATTAAACTTCAATGCTTCAGCCACACATTTGATATGTTTTACAGCATGGGAGTCTAGGTATATGATAATTAAGTTACGAGGAAACACAACTGACAATTATAGAAAGCCTAGGCTAATTTGGTCGGATACCTTACATTCAAAGACACTGAGAAGATATGAAAATGATGAATCCGATAGCGTTAACACTGATGACGATTTTATGATGACAGATGAGGGAGTAACAGATATTCAATTTGGCTCTTTAAATTCCAATGCATTGATTTTTTCTTATTGTACTTTGCATAATAAGCTGCCTTTCATTTTAAGACTCCACGGAGCTACGATAGATACTAAAAAGAAATCAGCAGAAAATGATGGCTACAGTTTGATAAGTGGGCTCAATATTATAGAAGAAGAAAAATTTAATAATATAACATCTTCTGAAATAATAATGAAGATTCCTGAAGTTGGATCTTCTATACACCGGTTTGCACTTTCACCAAGAGGAGATGGAGCAGTGTTCCTTACCAAAGAAGGGAGTTTGTACTTGTTGTCAACTTCTGATTGGCAGGTACATTCTAGTATGCCTTCTAAGAAACTATTAGTGCTATTGGGAGAAGTATCCGCTACTGAACGTTCTAGTGAGAGTGCATCGGTAATGTTTTCTTCTGATGGTGGACAAATTTTTACTGTGGATAGAAAGGGAATTTTTAACGTTTTTGACTTTACGAAAGGTGTGCCTGGTGCTGATCTTGATGTCGTCAAATGCAAGATTATTAATCTTTAATTCTACAAAAGGTTTAAAGTACTAGTACAAAATGCCTCTTTATACTCTTCGTCACTTCACGGAAATTTTTAACGGCAATAGAAGGTCATCGGTTTATATACAGTACTTTATTTTGAAACCACAGTTTTTTCTGATGGAGCCACCATCTAGAAATTGATCATATTCTTTATCCATCCTGGACTAATATAATCCCATATAATAATGACTACTCCACCTAAATTGGCTTCAGACTCGTTAGATTTAATAGGAAACACTCCTTTGATCAAGCTTAATAAGATCCCTCAATCATTAGGAATCAAGGCTAAGATGTACGCTAAGGTTGAATTATTCAATGCTGGTGGTTCTATCAAGGATAGAATAGCAAAGAATATGGTCTTAGAAGCTGAAAAGCAAGGTAGAATCAAGCCAAATGCTGGTTACACTTTGATTGAACCAACTTCTGGTAATACTGGTATTGGTTTGGCTTTAATCGGTGCTGTTAGAGGTTATAGAACTATTATCACCTTACCAGAGAAGATGTCTAATGAAAAGGTTTCTGTATTGAAGGCTTTAGGTGCTGAAATTATCAGAACACCTACTGAAGCTGCTTGGGATGCTCCTGAATCTCATATTGGTGTAGCTAAGAAATTGGAAAAGGAAATTCCAAAATCGGTTATCTTAGATCAATATTCTAACGAAGCTAACCCAGGTGCCCATTACTATGGTACTGGGTACGAAATTTGGGAACAAACTGAAGGTAAGGTTACTCACTTGGTTGCTGGTGCTGGTACTGGAGGTACTATCACTGGTATCTCTAAATTCTTAAAAGAAAAGAACTCAAAGATCAAGGTTATAGGTGCCGATCCAAAGGGTTCTATTTTAGCTGTACCAGAGTCGTTGAATGATACTACTGACGGCTACTTAGTAGAAGGTATTGGTTATGATTTTATTCCAGATGTCTTAAAGAGAACATATGTTGATAACTGGTACAAGACAGATGATGCTGATTCTTTTAAGTTAGCTAGAAGGATCATTAGAGAAGAAGGTATATTAGTTGGTGGCTCTTCGGGTTCTGCTTTACAAGCTGCAATTGAAGTTGCGAAGGACTTGTCTGAAGAAGATGTCGTTGTAGTTGTATTCCCAGACTCTATCAGATCCTATTTGTCTAAATTTGCTGATGATGAATGGATGAAAACTAATGGTTTTGAAGTTGAGGAAACAGCTGCCACTAACAAATCTGATGACTTCTTGTCTACCAAAACAATTAGAGACTTGGTTGCTGAAAAAGCTCCAGTTGTTACAGTTTCTTTAGCAGACACTGTGGGTCATACATTCGACTTATTACAAGCTAATGGTTTTGATCAATTACCTGTCTTAAATTCTTCGGGTAAATTGGTTGGCTTAATAACATTGTCTAAAATTTTGAAATCCTTATCTACCAAGAAAGTTCAAATGACAAATTCCATCAGTTCGATTATTATTGATTTTAGAAAATTAGCTGATTTCCAAAAGTCTTTCAATATTTCTAAGCTGTCTGGTTTCACTAAAAGATCTTACGAACCAATTACTTTGGATACACCATTGACTTTATTAAACAAGTTTTTTGAAACTAACTCAAACGCTATCATAACTGATGAAGAATATAACCCAGTACAAATTGTCACCAAGGTTGATTTAATTTCCTACTTAACTAAGAACGTTTCTTATTAATAAAATGTTGCCCTTTAGGAATGTATATTGAAATACATTAATTTACATTTATACATAGCTAATATTACAATCTTCGCCTATATTACATGATTCTCATAAAGGAAATTAAGAGAATTTCCATCTATTACCACAGTTCTCACACGTACAGAAGGTTGTTAAAGGTTCATCCGCAGATCTAGTTTGCATTTGATAGTAACTAACCTTCTTATGCTTACATTTACCACAAGTAAATCTGTCAGTAACAGCTCTCTTTTCCGTGGCACCTTGGGCATCAAAAAGATTCTTTTTATGTAATTTTTCTATTTCCTTTTTTAATGATTCTGGTGCCATTTCGTTTGGAGTCATTTTAATAAAATGAGAGGGAGCAATTTGATTTGTCAATAATCTATCTCTTAACTCTGGGTTTTTCTTATTTCTAAGATTCATGGTAAATGTTCTCAATTTATTTCTATAGCTATCGTTGATTGACAGGTATTCTACTTTAAATACTTCACTTTCTATTTCTCTTGCAACGGACAAAATATGTTCAGATGAATCATTTCTTTCTATCGCTAATGCTGTGTACAATGCACTTACCGATGCATTTCTGGTAGAATTATCATATAAAGTAGTGTTAACGCCATCGGTTTTAGGGTTTCTAGGTCCACTGTGAAATTTATTTTCCTTTGGTGCCTCTTTCTGTAGAGGAGCAGCAGGAGTGCTTTCAGTACTTGGAACCTTCTTTTTATTTTTCTTCTCATTTTGTACTGTCTCTCTCCAATTTCTAATCATTTTCTTAACCAAGCCATTGATTTCTGCATTACTACTGGTTCTGAACTTGTTTACAGCTACACCTACTTTGGTTTCTCTTAACAAGCTCTCAGTTGGCTTCACTCCATCATTTAATATATTCAACAATTTCAATACCGTTACTTCATCGTTAGACTTTTCCAAATTAGAAACTGTAGTTTTAATTTCCTTAGCGTCCATATTATGTTATTCCTAAATAATAGATTGTACAACAACACTAAGAAGGATTTTTTTCCCGTACTGTAAAAATTGTTTTGTGTAATTTTATGTTGTATGCGATATCAATATTGAAACTATCGATGAAGCAATTGTATTTTAAGTCTTAATAAGTAGATAAAGATGAGTTCGGAGAGTAGGAGTGTTTATATTGGTAATATTCCTTTTGATTATACTGAGGAACAAGTTTTAGAGATAGCGAAGTCTGTGGGACCTGTTATGGATTTGAAACTTTTGTTCGATTCCATGACAGGTAAATCTAAAGGATATGCATTTGTGAGGTATATTGATCAAGAAACAGCTGAGTCAGCTGTAAGGAATTTGAATAACTTTGCAATAGGTAATAGGAATTTGAGGTGCTCCTTTTCGAGTGACAGCAACGCTGGATTTCCAAGTGAAGACAACGCTATAGGTAATGACAGTTTACCAGTTTTGCCGTTAGGAATTCAATTATTTCCTAACCAAACTGCTCCACAAGCAATTTCCAATATATTGGCTGGTTTAAATTCTAATTCTGCGATGCAAATAATAAAAGAAGCTAAAAGAATGAGTATAAAAGATCCGCAATTGATGCAAACTTTACTAGAAAAGTCCCCTCAATTAGCACATTCTTTGGTTCAAATTTCTCTTTTGTTAAATTTAACAAGTCATGACATGATAGAATTAGCATTAAATAAAAAGAAACCAATACTTAATAATTTAACGCCAGACCACCTTAATATTTTGAAAGAAGTTAATTCCCTTGATTTTTCAGACTTAGACGTATTATCTGAAGATGAAAAATCCGTAATGAACAAAGTTAGAGAGAGTATATCAAACGGCTCATATGGAAATATATAATTTATATATTAAATACTTGCATTTTTAATGATACTTCAATAAATACATCTTTTTAATAAAATAAATTCTTTCAAAAATAGCACGTAACAAAATAATCAAATACGAAAAATAATCGACATTCATTAGGTAGCTTCATTTAATCCACTTCTATAAATTTTATGATTTTGACTCTTTGAAAAAAAGAAAAGAATTCCGATACCGGGAGTCGAACCCGGGTCTGCTCGGTGAAAGCGAACCGTGCTAGCCGTTACACTATATCGGAAATTTATGTTTTGATTGAGCCTAAGAGAAATATAGGCTTTTTATGCTGCATGTGATTTGACATGTGACAGGTATTAGAGATTGTTGGTGTTCCAGATTCGGATACGATATCTGGGGATAACACACGGTAAAATTGACATCATGTGATGAAATGTATTTTTCTTCATTTGACCAATATCACGTGATACTAATACACTG
>JAKVQU010000106.1:0-38469 GCA_030462985.1 Schwanniomyces sp. yHRVM31
GGTTATCACTTTCGGTTTTGATCCGGACAACCCCGGTTCGAATCCGGGTACGACCTTTTTTTCATATGAATGATATTGTAATTATTACCGTAGATTATACTACTAATTGGGACTTCTTATTGTATTTAATAATCTATGTTCAATCAATGTAACGTACCATGATCTGTTAATTGATGTAGTAATAATTACAGTAACCAGAGCCAATTTCAGCAACCATATCCCTTCTATACTTAGTTTTATGTTTTTGGGATGATATTTTTTAAAACTAACTGAACATAGGTATAGATGAAGCTATCCTACTAACTAACACATCTCTAATAATATATAAATATTCTCTTGATTAAGTTTGCTATCATTCTTAACTTTAACATTTGCACCCATCCAATCTGATGATTTTGAGCACTCGCACTCTTCTCAGCTCTTAAAGAATCATCGTATTTACTTTATCTAATCTTAATACTTCTACTCTAATGTCAATAATATCCGACGAAGGAGATAATCTTTTAACTAAAGAGCTATCTGAATTAGTTTCTAAGTTCTTAGGTTTCTCAGATGATGATCTTGTGCTATCAAAATTCATAATAAATTTATATGAACAATACAAAAAAGAATCTCCTTTACAACATCGTAAAGATGGATTTACAAATGCATTGAAGGATAATGGAGGTGAAGAATTCCCAAGCGAATTCTTTAATTCTTCATTTTATACTCTCGATAGATATTATCATAATGATCAAGAGCAACGGAACAATGTAAAGGAAGATCCCAAAGAGCTCGCTGGGTTAATAATACCAAATAAACCTGTAAGATTGGATTCAGATTCTAACAAAATTAATACAAAGAAATACCAGGAGGAAAAGAAATATAATTTTGAGAACAATAGGCATCCTACCATAGAACTACACGAAGTATATAAAGGATATGTTAGCAATATTGTCACTTATGGTGCTTTCATTAGATTAAACAGTCCCAAATCTTTTGACAGTGGATTATGTCACATATCTCAAATATCATACGATGGTAGACCTACTAGGGATGTGTCTGATGCATTGAAGTTTAACCAAGAAGTATTTGTTAAGGTGATTCAGATAGAAGATCAACAAAGCAGTAAAAGAGTGAAGTACGCAAGAAAGAAGATCACTTTGTCCATGAGAGGTATAGATCAAATTACAGGGGTTGATCATAGTTCTGAAATAGATAGATTAATCATTGAAGAGAGGGGCCGTAAATCAGCTCCAAAACCCACTAAAAGGAGATTAACTTCTCCTGAAAGATGGGAAATTCGTCAATTAATAGCATCTGGAGCTGCCTCGGCTGATGATTATCCTGAGTTATTAGGTGCAGATAATACTGAAGTTGAACAACCAGGAATATCTCATGATGAAGATAATGATGTGGATATAGACATTGAACTTAACAATGACGAACCATCTTTCTTAAAAGGTCAGTTACACAATTCAGCGGGGTTTTCACCTTTAAAGATAATGAAAAACCCAGAAGGGTCTCTTGGAAGAACAGCAATGATGGGATCTAAGTTATCGAAGGAATTCAAAGAAGAAAGAATAAAAGAGCAGAAAGAGAAGGAAAGACTTGAGAAGTTGGAGAGATCTAAAAGTAAAGACCATCTTGATCCTATGATGGATAAAGGGACAATCAAACATGATAAGCGAGTTAATGAGATGATAAATGAATGGAAAAATTCTCAAATGAAGAATGTATCATATGGTAAGAAGGTGAAGGCTCCAATCAAAGAGCAAAGAGAGTCTTTACCAGTTTATGCAATGAGAAGCGAGTTAATCAAATCCATCAGGGCAAACCAATTTATAGTCATTGTTGGAGAAACCGGTTCAGGTAAAACTACCCAAATTGTGCAATATATTTACGAAGAAGGGTTGAACGTTAATGAGAAGAACGAAGAGAAAATGATTGCTTGTACACAACCTAGAAGAGTTGCAGCAATATCTGTTGCAAAAAGGGTGGCAGAAGAAGTTAATTGTAAATTAGGGAAAGAAGTTGGTTATAATGTTAGATTCGACGATGTATCTGGACCAGAAACAAGAATCAAATATATGACTGATGGAATGCTCCAAAGAGAAGCACTAAGAGATCCTCTCATGAGCAAATACTCGGTGATCATGTTAGATGAGGCTCACGAAAGAACCATTGCAACCGATGTGTTATTTGGATTGTTGAGAACAGCTGCAAACATGAATCCCGAGCTTAAGATTATTGTAACTTCAGCAACATTGGATTCTGACAAATTTTCGAAATACTTCAATGATTGTCCTATTATTAAGATTCCTGGAAGAACTTATCCAGTTGAAATTTTATACACTAAGGAGCCAGAGATGGATTACTTAGCAGCTGCATTAGATTCTGTAATGCAAATACACTTATCAGAACCCGATGGAGATATTCTAGTGTTCTTAACTGGTCAAGAAGAAATTGATACTAGTTGTGAAATATTATTTCAGCGAGCGAAAGCTTTAGGTGATGCAGCACCAGAATTAATAATCTTGCCAGTATACTCATCCTTGCCTTCTGAAATGCAAAGTAGAATCTTTGAACCAACTCCAGTGGGTTCCAGAAAAGTAATTTTAGCAACAAATATTGCTGAAACTTCGATTACCATTGATGGAATATACTATGTTGTTGATCCTGGATTTGTGAAAATTAATGCATATGATCCTAAATTAGGAATGGATTCTTTAGTAGTATCCCCCATTTCTCAAGCACAAGCAAACCAAAGAAGTGGTAGAGCAGGTAGAACTGGACCTGGTAAATGCTACAGATTGTATACAGAGAGTGCTTTTAAGAACGAGATGCTTCCTAATTCAATTCCAGATATACAGAGGCAGAATCTATCTAATACAATTTTATTGCTTAAAGCAATGGGAATAAATGATTTATTAAATTTTGGGTTCATGGATCCACCGCCCACCAATACCATGCTCTCAGCATTACACGATTTGTACACCTTAGGCGCATTGGATGAGGACGGATATTTAACTCTGCTAGGTAAAAAGATGGTAGAGTTTCCTATGGATCCAAGCTTAGCCAAGGTATTGATCAATTCGTTTGACCATTCCTGTTCCGAAGAGATCCTAACCATAATCGCAATGCTTTCCATCCCAACTATATTCTACAGACCCAAGGAGAAACAGAATCTTGCAGATCAAAGAAAAGCCCGTTTTCACCATTCTAGTGGAGACCATTTAACTTTATTGAATGTATATAGAGCATGGATTTTAAATGGCTACAGTGCACAATGGTGTCAAGAGAACTTTATACAAGAAAGGGCTCTCAGAAGGGCCCAAGAGGTCAAGAAGCAAATTTCCAAGATTATGACCCGTTACAATCATCCAATAGTGTCCTGTCATAATGAACTTGATAGAGTAAGAAAAGTCATTTGCTCCGGATTCTTCAAAAATTCTGCAAAAAGGGACCCCCAAGAAGGCTACAAGACTCTTATAGATCTGACTCCAGTTTCCATGCATCCAGCATCATCGCTTTTTGGGAAGAGTCCCGAATATGTGGTGTATCATACATTATTGCTCACTACCAAAGAATACATGAATTGTGTAACTACGATTGATCCGAGATGGTTACCCGAGGTTGCGCCGTCATTTTTCAGGGTATCTGATCCTGGAAAGTTGAATGAAAACAAAAAGAAACAGAGAATTGTGCCACTATATGATAAATTTGCTAAAGATAAAGATGCCTGGAGACTTAGTTCGCAGAATGCATTAAAGAAGAGGACCCTTGGTGGGGGTTAAAAATTCGCTGGCATATTTTGCGAGCATGAGCATGAGCATAAGCATGAGCATGACGGCCGCACGCTTCGCAACTTTAAACGTCCTATCATATAGCTTAAGAATAATATTTATAGAATAGACAGCATTAAATATAAAGGATGTATTTGCCTGGGATAACCAAGCAATGGCATAAAGTAGTCCCTGTCGTCGTTAATCAGAGCCTGGTGAATCTGGAAAACGGAAATGATAATGATAAATTAAATCAAAGTATCGTAACTTGTTGCCCATTGAAATCAGATGATTCTGGAAATTTCATTGATGATGAGGGCCGTAAGATTATATTGAAGGGTATCAACGTTGATGGTGGCCTGAAGTTCCCTAGGACTCCTGATTTTCCAAGCTATGAAGAAAATTCGAGTGATCCAAATAGTGTATTCTTTGATGGTGAAAATATCTCCTTTGTCGGAAGACCTTATCCTTTAGAAGAGTGTTTCGAACATTTTTCGAGAATTAAGGCTTGGGGATACAATACAATTAGATACATCATCACCTGGGAGGCCTTGGAACATCTGGGCCCGGGTAAATACGACGAAGAGTTTATTGACTATACGATCGAAGTTCTCAAGATTATTAAGGATATCGGGGGACTCTATGTTTTTATTGACATGCATCAGGATGTATGGTCACGGTTCTCTGGCGGGAGCGGTGCTCCTTTGTGGACCCTTTATGCTGCTGGATTACAGCCTCTGAGGTTTAATACTACCGATGCTGCAATTTTGCATAACAATCCCATATATCGCCAAGCAAAGTATCCACCGATGATTTGGACTACTAACTATATGCGTCTTGCAAGTTTGGTGATGTTTACGCTTTTCTTTTCTGGTAAGAACTATTTTCCTGATTTCAAAATAAACGATATCAATATCCAAGATTATTTACAGGAACATTATTTCAATGCCATTTCGTTTATGTGGAAAAGAATCCATAAATCATGTCCTGAATTGTTGGAAAGTGGCTGCTTACTTGGAATTGAACTGATGAATGAGCCCAATTGTGGATTGATGGGAATGCAAGATTTATCTGTATTACCTGAAAGATTTAAAGGAAGAGTAGGAACAGCACCTAGTATTTATGAATGCTTTAAATTAGGAATGGGATTCACCTGTGAAGTAGATGTGTACAAGCTTACTATTGCAGGCCCACAAAAGTATGGAACTGAAATCGTTGATCCACATGGTTATCTGGCATGGTTAAGCAAAGACGAGGCTTCAAAGATAGATTCCAAATACGGCTGGAAGAGAAATGAATCATGGGAAATGGGCAAATGTATATTTGCTCAAAAGGAAATTTGGAGCTACGATGAACTGATAGATTTCACAGATTTTCCTTCATTGTCTCTCTTTAAAAGAAAGAAGATAGGCCATGAAAAGTGCCAGTTACTAAAGCCAACGTATTTCAAAGAATTTTCCAATTTTAGCCTGACTAATATACAAGCTGTGCCTGAAAGATCTTTTATAGATAGAGAGTATTTCATCAATAGTAACTTTGTTGATTTTTTAATTAAACATAGAGATACTGTTAGAAATATCACACCGGATTGTTTTGTATTCTTACAGCCTCCAGTATTAGAATGTCCTCCAATTTTGTCAGGAAAGAATTCTCCTTATGTTATTGATTCTAAAACGGTGTACACTCCACATTATTACGATGGAATGTCGTTAATGTTCAAGACGTGGAACAAAAGATATAACGTAGACACTCTTGGAATTATGAGGGAACAATATGCTAATCCAATGTTAGGATTGGTTCTTGGTGAAAAGAACATTAGAAATTCTCTTAAGAGACAATTCATAGAAATTAAAGAAGAAGGTCAAAGATGCTTAGGAAAAATCCCCGTCTTGATGTCAGAAACTGGTATGCCATTTGATATGGATCAAAAGAGTGCCTATGAGAATGGAGACTACACTTCTCAAACTTTTGCACTTGATGCACTTAGCAATGCCCTTGAAGGACTGCAAATATCACATACATATTGGTGTTACACCAGCATAAATTGCCATGATTGGGGTGATAGGTGGAATAATGAAGATTTCTCTTTTTGGTCTCCAGAGGATACTGGATTGAAGTTAACAAGTTCAGTATCACACTCTTCCAAAAGGCACAATTTGTTCAGGTTTTTGAATGGAGAAGAAGAGCCTACAAATGAAATAGAATATGCTGATGGTGTAAGAGCCGATAAGGCCGTAATTCGTCCATATTTGATGGCCACAAACGGTAATGTTCTTTTACATGAGTTTGATATAAGAACTACAAAGTTTAGTCTCAAGGTAGAATTCAACAAAGAACAACCAGCAGTTCCAAATATCATTTACCTTCCAAAACTGCATTTTCCTGATATTCATAAGTGTCAAATTCACTTGACTTCTGGTGAACTCACATATAACGATACTCTTGAATACTTAGAGTGGACTGTAACTGAGCCATTATATGATGGCATTGAAGAAATTATTATAAAGAAGATTCCTGGCCCAAACGATAAAATTTCATTAAGAGAATCAATTTGTCGTATTTCATGATTTTTCAAATTAATTGATACTGGCTATCTTGTCTTCTTGCTTACAGATTTATGTATTTAATTAGTCATTATTATTATTATATATTTATTAACACTCTGTAAAACTTATACAAATTAGAACTCCAACGAACTCTCTCTTTCCCTTTTCCCTATTCCTGATAATTCATCTTTAAGCAAATTGTTTACATATTTAGAAAAATAGTCAACATATGGCTTCAAACTTGTTTTTTCGTAATCTAAAATTCTGCCATTTGGAATCTTTTCACCATCAGAATCTTCAGATGGTTGGCTAGACTCTCTATTTATTCTTTTGGCTTCCCAAACTTCCAATTCATTTTGCAATTGCCTCAAATTTGGCGAGTTGATAGGATTAAAGCCATAACCATCATCCTCATGATTATCAGAAATATTCGTTGTTGGATCAAATGGAACACACACATTACCAGTACCAGGATGTATACAGAATGGCGACTTTAACAAGTGGATTACTTGTCTAGAAACTTCGATATCCAATCTAGGGTACATATAATAGATAATTACGTCCTTTTTAGCTTCATTTAACTGATTCACTTGAATCTGATTCTTCAACACTTTTTTCGCAACCACATTAATGTCTTCCCATTTGGACTTAGAATTGGAAATACTATGCTGCTCTTTCCACTTAATTCTCAAGCTATCTTGAAGCAGTTTATCTGGAAGAAATCTGAGCAATTCTTCAACACTTTCCCACCTTTTGGAATCATCAGAATTTGGTGATGTGAGCCACGGATCTTGTTCTTCTAAGATATTACTAATAAATTCTTGTTTCAAGATATTGAACGATCTTTCAATATGAGGATGGAATGGCTTTCTTAAATTCAATATTTTCTTATTACCTTTAGGCTGTTTTCCTAGTATATCCAAGTATTCTACAATAGATTTCCTGGTGGTTTCATCCAACTGACGGGCTCTAGCATCACTAACCCAACAATGGGCACCTCTTCTACCAGAAAACACCCAGATCAAATGTTTGAACCCAAAATCTTCCTTTAATGCTGCATCAAGGATTTTAGTAGCCACTTGTATAAACTTCCAGCATTTTGTACAAATTTGCGTTTCCTTACAGCAGGTTCTGATTTCATCATAATCGGTTAAATCGATATCAAACACCAATTCTTTAGCCACTGGCTTTAATGCATTTTTGGGAAGGTTTTTCCTTTCCTTTGGGTTCACTGAATAAACAGCACCTATTTCAAAACGGGTGGGGTTGGTATCTGCTACTGATTTCTTAAACTCTTCAAGAGACCCAAACGAGTTATAACGTTGATAAGCTCCCGATCTGTGCTCATAGGCAAATTCTCTCATAGTGAAGTCTTTCTGGGGCTTTGGAGAGTGATTTAACCACTGGAATATCTGTCTAAACGGCAATAATCTTTCATAGAAGAACTTCATATCTGCTGATGATGGCTTGTAATTTGCGATTGTTTCTTGGCCATTTTTGTCCACTTCTTCAGAAAATGTCTTCAATACAGCCGCTGGTACTTCACTGCTAGTATTATCTACTGTCATGTTGTAATTGTGTTGTTATATAGCGTTTAAACTCACACAACTGTGATAGTGAAAAATTAATTAAATATAAAAATTAACGCGACATTATCAACACGCGTCGCTTACGTTTACCATAGTTAAGTTGAACACAATACTGAAAAATTTATATTAACGTAATATACAAGAAAAAGAGATTGTAGATGTTTATTCATGATGGAATACTAAGGCAACACCTTCATCACCAGCAGTAACTAGCTTCTTTCCGTCTTCTAAAACAGCAAAATCCAACACTCCCATGTTGTGACCAACACCGACGAAAAGCTCAGCACCAGTTCTAGCATCCCATTTGTAAATCTTACCATTCATACAAGAACCAATCAAGATTGGAGTGTTGTTTAAAAATTGTAATTTTGTGATAGCGTCATCAACCTTAATGGACTTTCTTACTCTCCATTGATTAGTGTCGAACAACAATAAATCACCAGAAACTAAACCAATGGCCAACAAGTTGACTTGTGGAGATTGGCACCAGGAAAGAGCTTCTATGGACAATTCAGAAACGTCTTCGACGTTTTCTAATGCTTTGATGCTGTGAACTATTTTACCAGTTTCGTTATTGATGATGACTAATTGACCATCACGGCCACCAACTGCCACTACATTCTTGTTGACACTCATAGACACCCAAGGGCTTTCAACGGTTCTGAAATCTTCTTGTGGCAGTAATCTGTAGTTGATTTCGTTGGTGAAACAATTCCAACTGACAATAGTACCATCTTCGGAGATAGTGACTAAACATAAGTCATTTTCATCCTTAGACTCCATAAACATACCACTGTTACATTCCAAAGAGTGGGAGAACCCACTCATTATTTGCACTAATGACTTGGAAGATTCGTCAATTTGGTATACCCAAACTGAGCCATCTACGGCACCAAATGCAAAATATGGCAAAGTAGGATGAACAGTCACAAACAAAACTTCTTCCACTTCTTCTAAATCAGCGAATTTGACCCATTTCTGACCCCCTTTGCTGGATTTGTATACTTGGATAAATCCGTTCATATCACCAGTGACCACAAATTTACCATCTCCGGTGAATCCACCAGTAATAACAGATTCCTTATGACCCTGAATTTCTCCTACAAATCTTGGAGGTTGTGTGTGGGTAGTCCACAAGTATGCAGTGTTATCACCACCTCCAGTAGCAACCATAGGGAGACTTGGGTGCTTAAAGATGGTGAAAATAGAGTCTTTGTGTTGATCAAAGTAAGACCACGAGTTGTTAGACATATCAATTTCTATGGTATCTGCCTCCTCGTCCATGTCCATTTCATCATCGTCATCTGGAATAACTGTATTTGGATCATCTTCTGGCACTTCTTCTTCTACTTCGTTTAAGTTCAAGTATTCACTTTCTTCTCCTTCTTGTCTTAATTCTTGTTCAAATTCGTTCGACATTTTGCAATTTATGCTAACAGCAGGACAGAGTACTAATTTACCTTCCGAACTATACAAATATTCAATTTATATACTTGGAAACAATAGTTATATAGTTAATTTAGATTACTATCCAAGCTAACGATGAGGTCTGAAAAATTTCGTGATTATATGCAGGAGGTAGATTTTTCACAAGGAACTCTGAGAGAACAAGGTGTAATATAAGTAAATGAAGTGATTAAAAAGTTCCACATCTTCAGTGACAGCAGGGATTATTACAAGAATAACAGAACATTATCGTGTGAACGGTTATCCAGGCTAATTGTCTATATTAAATTTCGTAACAAAACAATTGATAATTGAGCATAAGATGTCAGATTGGATATCAACGTTTCCAGGTTACAGACAGTTTCTAAGAAAAGCTAAAAAGACATTTGGACGAATTATAAACACAGGACCTATTCCCAGACATGTGGGGATCATCATGGACGGTAACAGGCGATATGCTAAAAATCACAATATCGAGCTTAAAGAGGGCCACAATCTTGGATTTGATAGTATGTCGGAGATATTGGAATTATTATATGAATCCGGAATCGAGTGTGCCACCGTGTATGCATTTTCAATTGAAAACTTCAAGAGACTGTCCTACGAAGTGAAATGGTTAATGGACTTGGCGAAGCTGAAGTTCAGACAAATCAGCCAACACGGAGAACTTTGTGACAAATACGGAATTAGAATCAAAGTATTGGGGAACACAAAGCTTCTCCCCTACGATGTACAAAAGATTCTTCGAGAAACAGAGGAAATGACCCAGAATAATACCCGGGCCGTGCTAAATGTGTGTTTCCCCTACACATCTAGAGACGAAATGACCCATCTGATAAAGCAAATAGTGGAAGAGTCCACCAGCGACCCAAATATTGCAATTGATGAGACCACCATTGACCAGCATTTGTATACTTCGGAATCACCTCCATTGGACTTATTGATTCGTACGTCAGGAACGTCACGATTATCCGATTTTTTACTCTGGCAGTGCGTTCCTTCTACTTGTGCGATCGTGTTTATAGACAAGCTTTGGCCTGAGTTTAATACGTGGGATATGTGTAAGATTCTTGTTAACTGGGGATTCAACTATTACTGGTATGGTGCTGGCAGCGGCTATTCGTCAACTACAGAAACGGTAAGGCTTGCCGCCCATGACCGCAAAAATGTCGCAAATTCCACTTGGGAAACGCTTGATCCTGCTAACGAAGAATACGATAAAGATGATGATGACCAGAATAGTGTCTTCAATAGTGATTATAATAACGGTGCTGCTGATGAAATATACACAGTAACATCAGATGACGACGTGGATTCCAATGAGGTGGATTCCAAATGAAGTCCATTCATCCTACAAACTTTTAATTAATATATACCGTGTTTACATAATATGATCATAATACAAAGTTCAACCGAATCCACTTTCTTTTCCCTACCCCCCACTCTCCTCATCCACCTGGTGTTCTCCGGTAATTGCATTTTAGATTACGGTAATCGTTTGATAGCACATTGCATATCCGTCACGTGGGGCAGATTGCGCTGAGTCATTGAGAAGATTGTTGCACGTCGAAATACTATTAACAGAGAAATATTTCAGTTATTTGCAAACCAAGAATAAGCACAGATAGTAATAATGGACTTAGTGAACCACTTACCAGATCGTTTGTTATTTGCAGTTCCTAAAAGTACGTAAATTTTCGTCTGAAAAACCCAGTCAAGCCGGTATACTAACATATTGAAGAGGGTAGATTATATGAAAAATGTTGTAAATTATTAAATGGTGCTGATATCAAGTTCAGACGTTCAAACAGATTAGATATTGCACTTTCCACCAACTTGCTGATCGCATTAATTTTCTTGCCAGCTGCTGATATTCCACTTTTCGTCGGTGAAGGTAACTGTGACTTAGGTATCACTGGTTTAGATCAAATTAAAGAAGCTGATGTATTTGACTCTGTAGAGGACTTATTGGACTTAAATTTCGGTAGCTGTAAATTACAAATCCAAGTCCCAGCCGAAGGTCCATACACCAAGCCTGAAGACTTGATTGGTAAGAGAATTGTCAGTTCTTTCACCAAATTATCCACTGATTTCTTTAAACAATTAGAAGGTGTTTCGAGTGAATCTGAATTAAAGACTGCAATCAGATACGTTGGTGGTTCTGTTGAAGCTTCATGTGCTTTAGGCGTTGCTGATGCTATCGTCGATTTAGTAGAAAGTGGTGAAACTATGAAGGCTGCTGGATTAAAAGCCATCGAAACTGTATTATCTACTTCTGCTCATTTAATTTCTTCTAAAAACCCAAAATTCCCCGATATGGTTGACAAGGTTCGTCAAAGATTCGAAGGTATATTAGCAGCACAAAAATATGTTTTATGTAACTACAATGCTCCTAGATCTATCTTACAATCAGTATTGAAGATTACTCCTGGTAGAAGAGCTGCTACTGTATCTGCATTAGAAAGAAAGAGTGACAATGAAGAAGAGTGGGTTGCTGTATCCTCTATGGTTGAACAAAAGAAGATCGGTGATACCATGGATGAATTAAAGAGACAAGGTGCTACCGACATCTTAGTTTTTGAAATAAGTAATTGTAGAGTATAATGGACCATATCCTATTATTTATAGAGTTTTATGTATAAAGCTGAATCTAATATTCCACAATTTAAATAAAAATTTATTTTAACATGATTTATTCGTATACTAAATAATGCGATATGAATACCTATTCATGAGATCTGATACCGTCCTTGTCGACTATCTTGATGTAGACACCTTTGAAGTCAACTGGCATTCTTGTTTCTAATTCTTTCAAACACATATTCATCAATTCTAATCCGTCTTCGACATTCATGTCCTTTCTATAATGTCTATCCAACAATGATGAACAGTAGAAAGCAGCATAACCGTGTGCAGCATATGGTAATTCAACTGAGGTTCCTAAGTAATCGAGCCAGTATAAACTTGGTGTATCTGTCTTAGGATTGTAACCACCAAGCAAAACATTCACTTGGTATGGCTTACGGGATCTGATAGATGTAGCAAGTTGATTTCTGACAAACGAAGCAATTGCTTTGGGACTCAATTCCACATCATCTTCACGCATGGTATACAACTGAATGTTAGCCTGGATGTATTCAGCAAATTGTACGGTATCACCAGCTTCTCCGGTGTATGCAATCAAATTGTGCTTGTTTAACTTTCTGGTCTTGTCATCTGTAACCTTTAAGATGGATATACCTCTTGTAGCTGCTTTTGAAGTGGCAATGATTGTGGCATCTTGTACTCTAATTCCTAACACTATATCCATTTTCTACTACTTGTATCTTTTTTATTATATCAATAGTATCCAAATTGGCTGTATCTAAGACGTGATAACTCAATTATCCCAATTTAATTAATCTACTATAGATAGTTCTTAGCAATTATCTGAACAGTTCAATATGTTACTGTATACTTTGCCATCCAATATTGCACTGAGATCGATAAAAGTCGTGGCGTGCACCAGCCAATATTTATAGAGTATATAACCTAACTAACTAACTAATCTAGCTAAATCATTATTGTTTGGAAGACAATTGTTCTAACTTCTTGTCAATAAGATTCGAAATAAGCTTGTAGAGAGGGCTGTCTTCGTTGTTTATTTGGCCAGCTAAATTTATGTCAATTTGCTTTTCCATGAGCTTTCCTGTCAAATCAACTTCGATATTGACAGTGGAACCGACGTTTTTCAAAGGCAAAATAACTTTTCCTTGTGTGTAGCTTACCATGGCTATAGAAAACTCATAAGTCTTGTAGTCTACGTGGGTAATGGTCAAAGAAGTACCGTCAATTGAAATAAAACCTTTCTCCACAATATAATTGATATACTGTTTATCTCTCAATTGAAAGGTGAAAGCAATCGCATTTCCATCAGGAACCTTATTGGTCATAGTAGCAATCGTATCAACATGGCCCTGGACTACATGACCCCCAAGTCTAACCTCAGTTGTCACAGCTCTCTCCAAATTGACCTTTGAACCTTCTTCCAAATTTCCTAAATCAGAACGACGTAATGTTTCTTCTGATACACCTACTTTGAATTTGGTTCTAGCTTCGTCGAACTCAGTTACTGTTAAACACACTCCATTGGTGCAGATAGAGTCACCTAAGTGAACATCAGTTAAAACAGTTGAACAGTTTCCTATGGTGATAGACACACCATTACCACCACTTTCAGATATATCCACTTCTTTGTACTCTAACACAGTACCTATAGTCTCTACGATTCCAGTAAACATCCTTGATCTGTAAATATTTCACCAACTAGATATTATCTTATATAAGAGCGCAGACCGATAATTCCCTCGGATTACGATCTTCTCAGTAATGGATCCTAAGTCAGCTAGTAAGACCAATAAAATACAACATTACATTTAGAAAATAGCAGTAAGTTAAATTTTGATGATTATTAGTGAACTTTACATTCCAGCCCCATTGAGGCACTTTTTACGCTACCAAGGTCTTTATACCATAAGAAGAAATCAAAATGATATGAGATAGAGAAATAATGCAAAAAAAAAAACAGGAATCCTTATGCAATGAATTATAGCGTAGGGATATAAGCGAGTTACACCAAGAAAAGTTTGTCCTTTGATGAAGTATCATTAGACTAACTTGTCTAGGATTTAGTTAGAAGTAGATCAGTTGGAGATCCATTTTACCCACACCCACAGTAAATTTCAGTCTGTTCTCAAATATGATTTTTCACCAAATTTAATTATGTAGTTAAAGATATAATAGTCATTGAGTACAACATGCCGTTCAGATTCCCAGTCCAATTTGAGCTTCCAAAGCACTCATACCTTAATGCCAGAGTTATAAAGGACCAGTTTAAAAGATTACAATATGCTGAACATGAAGTCACAAGAAACGCATTAAGATATATTGCTAGAAACACCGAATTACCACCAAGAGCAAGATTAGAAGCACAATTACAATTAGCTTCTATGCCTAAATACACCTCATACACCCAGATCAAGAACAGATGTGTTGCTTCAGGACACGCAAAATCCGTCATTAGTGATTTCAAGCTTAATAGAGTAAGTACCTTTTACACTCATGAGAGAATAGAATATATTAATCAGAATACTAACAATAATATAGACTGCTTTCCGTGAAAGAGCTAGGGCTGGCTTAATCCCTGGTGTTACTAAGGCTTCTTGGTAATTGCCTACATTATCATTCTCTCTCATCTTCAAAATATCTGTATATACACTTTAAGTAATAATTCAAAAATTTTTCATCTACCTGTATTTGTAGCTATACTGTAGTGTTTTGGCTCTTATTTTGTCTAAATTTTACCATACTAGTCCCATCCTGAAGCATCTTCGAGTTCATATCTTGTCTAGAATGATCCGCGCACGTAATTTATCTTTAGAAATTTCCAATATCATCGAAGAATCTGAACCAGATCTGATAAAAGATGTATTCTGTTGCTAGACATAACATGTTATATAATAAGAGCTTGCTTCATATGAAGCCTACAAATATATTAAGAAATATTTCGTTGAAGCCAGATTTTTCAAAATTAAAGAAAATTCCTCAACCACCTGGCTATATAGTTGGAACAGTCAACGATGCATACAAGGCTCCTATGGCAGACTATTATCATGGAAGTTATCATTGGACCTACGAAAGAGCTATTACTATTGCTATGGTGCCATTAGCAATGACCCCGTTCATTGCTGGTGTTGAATATCCAGTCATCGATGCGATATTTTCCACTGCTTTGTTATACCACTGTCATTCTGGTTTCTTGTCATGTATAATTGACTATATCCCCAAAAGAGTTTATGGTTTTTGGCACAAATTTGCTACTGGTTTATTAACATTGGGATCTTGTATTAGTTTGTACGGTATCTACGTTTTGGAAACTGCCAATAACGGTCTTTTTGACTTGATTAAAAATATTTTCAGTAGTTAATCTTCCTAGCAACTAAGCTTTCTGCATTATGTATATAATATATTTATAATTATTCACAGCTTATGGTGTAGGACTAGAGATAGTGGATATGGTGTTGTCTGTACACGACCTCACAATCTCAAATGAATTATATATTATTTGTTACCTATTAGTGATTAGGGAAGTAAATAGAATGGAGATGAGTGATACTGATGTGTTAGATTACGAGACTAAACCATCTACCAACATTGGTCATGAAAATACTGAACAAATTGAAGTGAAAAAGGTAATTGATCATCATGGACTTCAAGCTTCCAGTTCTGTGGACCCACAAGAAGAAGTGGTATACGATCAACACGAAGAATCCTTATTTCACGTTACTCGTGCCTTATTCATCGGAAACCTTAGGAAGCCAATTAATGCTATCGATTTCCAAAACCACCTTAAATCTATGGCATCTGAAGTTGGAGCTGTTGTTGAAAGAGCTTGGTTGAATCGAAGTAGAACACACGGAATAGTTCTTCTTAATAATGATGAAGGTTCGCAGCATATACGTAATAAACTCAATGGACAGATATACCCTAGTGAAGATGAAGATTCGAAGCTAAGAGAAGCATTTGAAGAAAAGGAAGCGGAACGGTATGAGGCTGAAAAAGTTTCGTACGAAGAAGCAAAAGAAGGAAAATCAGAAGAAGAAATAAGCGAATTGAAAGAGCCAGTCCCTCCTAAGGAATACTCAGTTGAAAGAATTCCTTTATATATTGATTATATGCCAGTTAAGGCTATTAACCAATGGATTTTTGAAGAAGATAGGGGCCCAAGAGACGGTACTTGGAAAGTTATATACGAGTCCAATGGTGAAGAGATCATTGCAAATCATTCTTTATTGACGGGAAGTTTTATGCCTAGGTATAACCTGAGATCTAGAGGTGGTAGAGGAGGTCGTGCAAGAGGAGCTTACAGAGGTAATTCCTCTTATAACAGAAGAGGTAACTATGGGTATGACAATGGACCTCAACCATACGGCTACTTGCCAAGGAACAGCTATGACTACTCTCATAGAAGAGGAGGTCAAAGTTATAAATCCAGGCCCTACCATCCATATAGACATGAAAGAGATCACTATTCTTCTGGTAGCAATTATTCGAGGGACTCATATGATTCAAGAGGAAGATCTGATTCTTATAATGCCGACTCATATGCCAGAAGCAGATCAAGATCACCATTGTAATGTATATATTCCAAAAGCTGTATTTTTATATATTTTAATTAAACGTAAGCTATTTGATTTTATACCGATTAAATAGCTCTAGAGATTTAAAAGGTTTATCTGGTGTTAGACATCTGTAATTTCGGATTGTGATATTTCCATGTTATATTCATCATTTTCATCAACTTCGTCGACATTTTTACTTTTTTTGGTAGGCGTAAGGTTTTCTTGACCAGAGCTTCCCGGTCTCTTTTTAACTTGTTCAAATTCACTATTACTATTGAGATCATTAGCAGAGTCTCTTTTTGAATTCTGTTGCATGGCGCGATAAACTTCCTTTGTGACACTGATTTTTTCACCTTCCAAAGGTGTTTTCTCCACATCCTGGAGGGGAGGTGAGATTAGCATGTCATCTGTTTCTCTCTCTGGTACTACAAGTGGGCCCTCCTCTGTTTTTTCAATTTCCTTTTCTTTTTCTTTTTCAATTTCATTACCTTGTTCTTCTCTAACTTCCTTAGCTATTTCATCTACTTTATCAGCCTTATTTATCTTGTCTTTTTGACCTGCAGCTTCATTTGCTCTGGGTGATAAATGGTTACTTTTAAGCCACGGTATTTCTACTAATTCCACGTTTACTGCATTCTGTTTCCTTGTTGCGGGTTCCCACGAGGTTTCAGGCTTTAAATCAACACTAAATGTAGGTTCTGGATAGTTTGAGATAGAAGATGAAACAAGAATAATTCTTTCCAACGAGTTGAAGTATTTTTTGATCTGTTTGTTACTATTTAGCGAATATCCACATACCGTGGGGTTGATAATTAATTCTGCTAATCTAACAATTGTAAAAGGTGGTTCTTTATCAAACGTTTCATTTAAATGCTTTGTTATCTTTTTACTTATCTTTTGAATCGTTTTGTGAACTTCTATTTCTTTTTGATTTTGTATATCCTCCACAACACTTAGCTTTTCAATTTCCTTTATCCTTTTTATGATTAATAGTAAATAAGAACTCCATTTATCTATATCAATTTTATCAAATTTTTTATTATTTACAATATTCTGTAATATATTCGATAGCTCTTTATCTATAGGAGCCACATCTATGTCTTGCATTTTTATGATTGATAACCTATTTAATAAAAATAAAATAAAAACCTGCGCATTTGTGTAATAAGACAGAGTAGTTGCAAATATACTTTTTTCTTTCAATTAATACAATATCTACAACTTAATATAACTTATGACTTCCATAGAAATGCTTCAATACCGAGACAGTTTCATAAGGAGATCAATATGAAAAAACTGACTTAAGAAGTGAAAAAATATTTATTAGACAAAACTACTATTAGAAATATATAAGAAAAGGAGAGCATATCTTTAGAGAATCTTAATACACTATATATGAACTTTATGAATAATCATCTGCTGTTTTCATTTATTGTGTATTCTTTCTATTCTTCAAGTTGATCTTGTGAGAGTTCCAGTGAAATATTACACAAAAGCAAATTTTTTGCTCACTCGCTAAAAACATTTGAATAATTTTGGTATTCACGTAGAAATATATTGACCAGCAATGCAATCATTTGTTAGAGCCTGTACTAGACAAATTAATATTTCCAAAGCTGGAATATCGTGCGGAAGATATACCAGAGTGGTATCGCAGCCATTTGTTAGATTTAACTCTAAGTTAGCTTCCCCAGGCAACAAGACAGTGGATAACAAAAATCCTAGTTTAACTGCTAATGTATTCCCAATAAACAAAGAAAGTATAACAGAAAGTGATATTGATGATTGGCTTGCTGCTGTTCAGCAACTTAAAACTGGAAAGGTGACCCCAGAATCTGAAGCTGAAGTTTACATTTCTCAATTAGCTGAACCTGAACCATTCTTGAAAGAACAATTTGAACCAACTGAAGAACAGTTAGCACAAGTTGAGAGCTATGCCACAAAGAAGATCCCATTACATACAGATCCAATTATCGAAAATTTCACCAATCTTATCATGAGACACGGAAAGAAATCAAAGGCTGAAACTATCTTATCCAGAGCCTTATATATCGTATACTTGAAAATGAGAAAAGATCCGATAGTGGTTTTATACGAGACTTTAGATAAGCTAGGTCCTTTAATGTCCACTAAGGTCATGAAAACCGGTGCTGCTAAGAATAGAATTGTTCCTTACCCTTTGAATAAGAGACAAAGAAATAGATTTGCCATTACCTGGATATTAGAAGGTACTGATAAAAAGAAGTCATCAGATTACTCCGTTAGATTGGCTGAAGAAATCATATCTGCTTACGAGGGTAAATCATCCGGTTATGATAGAAAAGCACAAATGCATAAGTCTGCTGTGGCACACAGAGCATACATTAAGTTATAAATATGTTGAAGTCTTTAACTCTTCCCATCTTGTACATATAGGCCACATTATAATACATGTCAAGTGTAAATGTAAGTAATTTAATAAGAAATAATTGCATTTAGAGGAAACAATTTATAAGGAAAATATATTGGTAGGCATTATTCTTGGAAATCATTTTTTTGTACAAAGAAATACCTCTAGTTATACCTAATCTTGGATTTCCATTTATTATTGCTAGTAGTGACAATTCAAAAAAATATGTATTTCCCTGCTAGTGATTTTATCGATAAAGAATCTCAGCATTATATATGGAATAATACCCCTTTGTACTTTTTTATAATGTAATATACTCCATTACTTTATAGGTTAAATATTAGATTAACAGTATATTAATCTGTCTCTAATTCTAACTCTATTCCTTTAAAAATAGAGCCTGAGAATCCAAATTATTAACTTGAGAAACCATCGGATGTGGGGTTTTGCTTTAATCGAGTATACAGTCATTAAGTAACTTTATTGTTATATTCTACATTGGAGCGAACTTTTTGAATACGGTGCATTAAATTATTTTATTTATACACTTTTGATAAATCACTTTAAATATTTTAACTTTTGATTATCTAATTATCAACTACTTGTAATCCAATAACCAGGAAGACTAGAAATATTTTTTTCCCTTGAATCTGTTTGTACTTTTTAACTGGACATCTTTATTTTTATTCAGACCTATGATATCACTACTGGTCAAATTATCTAGGATGAATTACGATTGTTATCTGTTATAGTATAATAATATTTTGGCTCAAGTGTCTAAGTTGTACTTAATGATGTCTACTGGCTTTCTGCAAAATACAATGAAGTAAAACAACGCGAAGAAAGTTTTGAAGCATAATGCCACATTAAGACATGCATGATATATGGGAATGCATTTTTCGCAGGTGTCCAATATATTTGCATCTATGTAAAGTCTATATTAGAAGTCTTCAGACTGTATGAGTATATATAATTTTTCATCAGTAATTTATTCATATTATAAGCTTATAACATTCATGAAAATAATAGATAGACTAGTAGAAAAAGCTTATAATACCTACCGTATTTCTTTTCATTTGTACTTTAACTGTTAACGAACCTATCACAAGCAGCACCAACAGTAGACTTCTTCAGAGACATTGAAGAGGAACACTAGGATCTAATAACCAAAGTGACAACTGGTATAATAATATGTAGTGCGAATTCCGGATAACATAAAGGCATATATATCATCGCTAAGGAGGATTGAAAGCTAAGGGAAGTTAGAATTTACTGTTTTCCCTGTCTTTCTCAAACATTCTATGGAAAGATGGCAATATTACTTTCGGACAAGCTTCATCTACTTAGGAGATGGATTTTTTAATGTCAGGCAGCTTATTAAATGTAACACTTAACAACTGGCTACAAGAGCTAATTACTCAGATCAGCTGAATTTGAATAATTGAATGAAAGGGGTAGGCGAGTCATTAAGATAATGGAATAGAGAGCTCACAGATGGTTTCAATCCTTGAGTTATCCAAGTAATCGACAATACCCTAAATGAGTAAGTAAATTGATTAGACAAATATTACTTAATTAAATAAAAAAGCATACAGCAAATTGAACATTAAGTACAACAAGAAGAACTAACAAAAATTAGCTTTCTCAAAGGAAAGATTGCAAAATTCTGAAGATGAGAATAAAATAAACCTGAAAAATAATGAAAATTGCAAAAAAATAAATAATGGAAAGAAAATAGAACCAGTTTAGTAAAAGTTTAAGACTTTACCTTGTATAAATTCTTACCCAGAATTGTTCTTTTGAGCGTCACTAGTGCCTTTATCTAAATCAGAATAATTGCTTTCAATATCATTTTGTGTAACTATGGATATTTTCAAAAATCACACTAAACAGACTGATCCAAACTGACGATGTTACTCAAACATAAGCTTTGTAATAAAGTCATACATATATAGAAAGAGTGCTATTATTTTCATAAAACGAGTTATCAGGGGAAGAAGAAGGGTGGTTTCAAGTGTTTATAAATTACTGAAGTTATTAGTGAAGATAATACTAAGAGTCATATCGATGGAGATAAATACAAAACAAATTTATAATATTTTCCCACTGTTTATATCATAAGTAAAAAGTTCGCCTAAAAACACGGAGTTTAGTTCAATTTAAATATTGATCTTATCATTCTTGCTGCACACTTGCATACATCTCGTATATATTTATTTACCGCATATCACAATTTAATTATAAATGCTTTCCTAGTGATCTGTATTACCCACATTACAATTATAATTACATAATTTATCTATTCTTTACTGAATATGTGCTTAGCAATAGAGCTTTTCTGATTGTTGATACCAAGTTTTTATTGCGCTCAATAGCCAACGCAATATACACGGTGATTACAAGTTGTCTCACATTATTCACACTACCACTTATATCCATTTGATCATTTGATACCTACAATTCCTTATCTCCATCTTCCATTTATATTGAAGCTGCAAATTTCCCATTGATTTCTCATCTTCAAGTCTCCAATCCAATTACACCTTTACACCCACCTTCTACAACCTCCTGTATATAACACAGTCCCACCCACTATAATTCGCGGCCGTTTCATTGGCTGATTTATTACTACGGTCTAACCTCAGTCAGAAAAACTACTAATAAATTTTCAATATTTGAACCTAGGTTACTGGTTTTTTAAATTATTAACTGTTACCTTCTAATATACTAATAGTAAATATGATTCGTGGATCAGTTTTCCGCTCTAACGTCAAAAACTTAGCATCTCGTCGTTTTGCTTCGACTCAAACTCAATATGCTACTTTATCCAATGGTGTTACTATCGCTACTGAAGTAAACCCAAACAGTACCACCTCCACTGTTGGTTTATGGTATGGTGCAGGTTCCAGATCTGAACACCCATTCAGCAATGGTATCTCTGCTTTAACCACCAACATCTTGGCTTCTGGCTTAGAAAATGGTGTTTTATTATCCAGTCAAAACACCAGAGAAGTTAACGGTGTTATCGCCGAATCTACCAATGCCAATGTTGAAGAAGCCGGTAAGTTAATTGCTAAGATTGCTTCCAACGCCACTGCTATCTTAGAAAAGGCTGACTTTGCTTCTGCTAAGGCATCTTTAATCGCACAATCTGAAGCTATTGAAGCTAACCCATCTCAAAAGGTATTAGAACACTTGAATGCTTCTGCCTTCCAAGGTTACTCTTTAGGTTTACCAACCTTAGGTACCACTGACTCCATCAAGGACTTAGAATTACAAGACTCTACTCGTTTATTAGAAAAGCACTTGGTTGGTTCTAACATCGTCATCGCTGCCTCTGGTAACTTTGACCACAACAAATTGGTTGATTCCATTGAAGCATCCTTAAATGTCAAACAAGGATTAAAGCCAGCTGTCAAGCCAGCCTCATTCTTGGGTTCTGAAGTTAGAATGAGAGACGATACCTTACCAAAAGCTTACGTTTCCATTGCTGCTCAAGGTGAAGGTATCAGCTCTCCAGCTTACTACGTCTCCAAGGTAGCTGCTGCTATCTTCGGTGACTTTGACCATGCATCCTCAATTGCTAAGTTCACTTCTGCAAAGTTAGCTTCAATTGTCCAAGAGTACCACATTGTTGACAAATACACCCACTTCTCACAATCCTACTCTGACACTGGTTTATGGGGTTTCAATGCTGAAATCTCTAATGTCAGCTCCGTCGATGATTTCGTTCACTTCACCTTGAAGGAATGGAACAGATTATCTATTTCTATCTCCGATGCAGAAGTTGCTCGTGGTAAGGCTGCTGTCAAGGCCGCTTTAGCCAGAGAATTAGCTTCTTCCAAGGCTACTACTTCTGACATTGCTACCAAGGTCTTATTAACTGGTTACAGAACCTCTTTACAACAAGCCATAGAAAATGTTGATGCTATCCAAACCAAGGACGTTAAGGCTTGGGCTCAAGCCGCCTTATGGGATAAGGATATCGTTATCTCTGGTACCGGCCAAATCGAAGCATTATTAGATTACAACAGATCGAGAAACGAAATGGCCATGATGAGATGGTGATTTATTTAGTATCCTTCTGATGCTTTTACTATTAATGATTAAAAATGATAACTCTGCTGAGTAGTTAGTTCTCTGCAATTACCTCATTAAGACTAACTCGGAGAATTTACTTGTTTATATGATGAAAGATATCTTTTAGGAGGCAGATTAACAATCACAACATAAGTTGGTCATAATCTTTGAAACTAAAACCCTATGATTGTATTTTTCTGTCTTAGTACTTACTAATATTTTTATATACTAATTATTCTGTTTTTATCTTAGCATATTATATATTTAGTATAAAATATATTTATTTTAGATTTTAGTTATTTCAGAAATCATGATCAGAAAGCACTGGTCAAAAAATGGGAGGATAGTTTTCAGATAATTCCACTCTTCTTTAGATTCTGCTGAATAATGAGATCAGTCACTGCTGATAACACAAAATTCATAGATTTTGTATCAGTAGCACATGTTCTATGCACATAAATAGGCTTGTTAGTTCTATTTAATTTTAAAAAGTTCTTTTCAAAAAATTTAATAGAATCTTCCAAATCGAATGGCTTACCATCATAGTCAGGGAAGTAATTTTTCAATGGAGATCGCTGGATTTTTTTCTCAAAAATATCTATCTTGTTAATAAAGAGTATGAATGGGGTATGGATAAACCATCGCGAGTTGCATAGTGAATCAAACAATAGTATTGATTCGTGCATTCGATTTACACGTTCGTCTTCAAAAAGCATCTCATCATATTCGGAAATTGCGAGAACAAACAAGATTGCTGTGATATCTTCAAAACAATGAATCCACTTCTTTCTCTCAGATCTTTGTCCTCCGGCATCCAAAACCTTGAATTTGAACGAATTGATAACAAAATTTGTTTCAGTAATTCCAGTAGTTTTTATTCTTCCCTTGAGAATATCAGTATCATTACACAAATAGTTCTCATCAGCAAATTTCATTACACTATCAAAGTAGTAGGAAGCACTAGATTCTAATTGAAATTCATTAGATCTTTCATAACAGATTTTTATTCCGGAATCGTGATTCCAAAGCTGTTGAATAGCTTTTGCTATTTGCATCCTTGTAAACGAATTGCTTTGCGAATGAGATATCGCTACTTCTGAGAGCCCATTGCTCAATTCTTCAACACTAAAGTCAATACTGCGATTATGATAAAGATTCTCTTGCCCAGACGTATCTGGAGTTTCTCTTGCAAAAGAGTTGTCTGCTAGACCCGTACTATTTTGTCTTCTTTGTGATTTCTTGGAATCACTGTACTTCGAAACATAGTCATTAAGAAAGTTTGTACCACCAGCTGCTCCAGTGTCTATATGCTCTAAAGCGTCTGTGCGCAATACGACCTGTTTGTATGGAATCAAAGGACTGTTACTAAGGTCGCAATCTAATGGTATGCTGAGTTTCCTTGCTTGAAGGATTAATATTTTCATAGACTGAACGACATCAACCCATATCACTTGAGAATATTGAATACGTTCTTCACGAGTGAAACCACCTTTATGAAGCAATTTTAGCTGCTTTAACACTGTAGATTTTCCGCTTTCACCTGCCCCTAGAAGTAGCAACTTTATCTGATTCTTCTGGTTCTTCCTATTAAGCTGCAAATTTTGATCAATCACATCATTTATTCTCTTGTCTTTCATGTATGGATCATTTTCATCAATCTTAGGAGTACTGATTACACAACCCATAGTTTACTGCTCTAAAGAGATGTTGGAATACAATCATTGTAAGATCACACAATTGTTTTATAGTGTGTAAGAAAATGCTAGCCGCACAGAAATTGACACATTTGAAAATTTATTATTTTTATAAAGTACAACAAAAACCAATATAATAGAGAGCTATAATAAACAAACCAAATCCAGTAGAATGCTTTATAAACGCTAATAAGTTCCATTTCTTCATAAAGTAACCAACTGAAAATTTTGCGTGTTCAAAGAACTTTTTTATATCGAATGATGTAGTACTTTCAGTAAAAGTATATTGAGGTAAGCTTATTAGATTGCTGGCAGGTTTGTTTTCGTCCTGCTCTTTAAGAAAATTGGATATTTTTTTAGAGTTCGAGCCAGAAATACTGACAGGCAATATTGTGTAGTTATATCTTGACGATCTGTGCTTGATATCGCACCATAAGATCAATAATCCTGACACAACTGCTAGCGCCACATAGGTGAAGATATTGATATATGGAATTTGTGTGTAGCATAAATCTGTGCTATAATGGAAGCTATCTTGGGACAGGTAATCGTCCTGGGATTCCGAGTTGGAGAAGGAAAGAAGTTGCACCGCAGGATATTTAATCCCCATGGCCATGCTGATGGATTTCACAGTAATTTCTCTTGCGCTATGACCGTTTACGCTAGGATGATTGATATCACAGTAATCATGATCATCTCCACCAAATATGATATCTGGTTGTATTCTATTTAGCAATTCTTGTGTGGTTTCTGCACCTATTGCCAGCTGATATTGATATCCTTCTAATAAATTGAAGATTGGCTTCTCTCTAATTGGGCCGCATGTAACTTTGTTGATATCTCTATGCAAAGGCACATGTGTTAATAGAATTCTAGGTCGAGTTTTAACGATAGAGTCACCGTAGTTGGAATCAAAAAACTCCCTTGATTCCTTATATATATCCTCTTTTTCAGACGAAAGTGAAATTGTATCTAAAGTAATGAATTCTACATTATTGATCACTTTCACGTTATTTGGATTACCAAAATTCTCTATAAATCTTTTTCTGGAATAAAGCTTTACCCCATCTGCCCATCCTATGTCGTGATTTCCTGCCACACTGGTCATGAAGTTCTCATCTTTTATGTATTCTTGTTTGTTGAATATTTTATGGAATCTATCCAATTCATGCGAAAAGTACTCATCTGTACTAGATCTTCCGTTATCAAGATAATCTCCGAGGAAGAATATATAATCTGGTTTAAGTTGTTTTAGAAGGGCATTATAATTTCGTTTTAAATACACGTCCGCTGTGTGCTTTGATATATCGAGTAGCAACTCATTCCTTCCAGGATATGTATGATTATCGATTAGCTGTGGATCAGCTATAAACATGACATTTGTAACCTTATCATACGATTGAATCTGGTCGTTTTGGGACAATTTATTCTCTTTCCTTATCGTTTCATTCTCTATAACCGGCCACTGACACTTTTTGACAGCGTAAAATGGGGCATATCTTTCATGGTATATAAAGGCAAGAACCCAAATCACAAAGAGGGCAAAGAGAAGATGGTAAGTGCTTCGGATCTTGGGGAACATAAATTTAACCATCTATCAATGTCTCTTCTCTAGAAGTAAACCTATAATTTTTTTAAGAAATCGCGAGACGTTTTTTGCTCTAAATTAAACGAAGAATAGATTTATTATTCTGGTGATGTTTGACGAATTTCAACTACTTGCAATAGTAGGTATTGTAACTAGTTACTTTATAATCAAGAAGATACTCGAGGTTTCTAGGGATGTCAATGAAGTATATTTGAATGAACAATCGCAAATTGAAGTGACTCGTTTAGAGAACGAATCAGCCATTCATAAAAGTAATAAGCTAGATTACTCTCACGGATTAAGATTAGGATTGGATATAAGATACGATCACTACAAGATAAGAAATGGGAATTTGGCAGATATCTGGGAGGTAGCTATGAACTTTCTGAAGAAGAATGATAAGATTATATCAATTGGAGATTCTAGTTGCACCTTTCATGAGCTTAATTATATGGTTGATTCGATAGGGAAGTACTTCGTAGCCGAAAAGGTTAATGTTGTTGGAATGAATATTAGTTTGTTTTTAGATTCAAAGTACTCTTTTGCTGTAATGTGGAGTTGCTTTGTAAATCAAATTACTGTGAACTTGTATGATAATGTTGAGAACGCTGATAATGTTGATCTTTATGTCGTAAGAGAACATGAAGTGGAATCAGCAGAGAAAACAAAATCGAAGTATATTGTATTGGATAAAGATTTGCCAATTCCAGATATTTTTGAGTTTGCTGGAAAGTTAACAGTATTTGAAAATGTCTATACGTTGCAAAAAGACAGAGGAATAGCACTTAGAATAACAAAAAAATTAACTCCTAAAGTAATTTCGAATGTTGATTTTATTCAGATGAATCTTGTTAGTTCTATGGCTGCAACATTAAAACATTTGCCTGAGGAGCATGCAATCTGTCCAGAAGACAAGTTATTGATTGTACCAACATCCAGCAGCAATGAAGAAATATTGAGCGAATTGAACAAGGTTTTTGTTGCCCTTATTACTAATAGTGATCTAGTAATAACTAAGAAGTTTTCTGAGAGCCTTTTAAACGAAACTGAACCTACATTATTATCGATTTCTGAAGATAAGTTTTATGAAATTCTTCCTATAGATAAACTAAAGCAAGGATTCTCCACTATTCAACAACTAAAATACTTTATTAAATCAAAATTAATCGCTCAAGGGATATTATCGAACATCTCTGTAAAGAATTCACCAGTTAGAATAATTTATCTTAATAAAACGATTGAAAAAGGCACAACACTTTCCAATAGAGTACTAAACCAATACAGGGCAATTTATAACTGTAGAATTGTGTTTGAAAGGGGATTCTATTGTGTAGCTGGTGCAATAATTCAAAATGATCTTTACGATTATAGAAGCTTCTCAGTTGACAACCATTTGAAAGGAATCGGATGCTTGTCGCAATCTATTGAAGCAAAAATATCAGATTTCAATGAAAAGACTGGGAATCTAGAAATTAGAGGTTATAATATCGGTAAGATCCATAATAGATTAATCGGTAAAGAAGGAGACTTCATTGAACAGGCAATCAAAAATAGACAAAATGATGGATTTATGACCATAAATATTAAATGCAAATGGGGTTATGATGGTTGTTTATACGTGTTATAGATAATAAGATATATTAATACTTGTATAGAACTATAAACATTTGACTTTTTTATATTGGCAATAAGGCAAATCTTCATTCATGTCAAGTTTCCTTTTATTGTTGTCGAATAAGGAGTCTAATTTTTTAGCCTGGCAATCAGAATCTTGAAAGACTTTCTTACCAAATTGACTGAAATAATAGTTACTAAAGTTGATCTTGACGAAATCTAAACTGTTGATGTTTAAGTTTAGTAAGAATTTACCCCACTTAGCCAATTTCATACTCAAAACTTTTTCATCTGTTTCCCAAATAAGTTGCTTCTTAGATATGTTATGATATTTAATGAAGTCATAGCCAAAGATAATCAAAACATTACACCAATTTTCGTATTTTAATCCATTGATATAGGTTTCGTATCCTAATAATTTAAGACAGTCTGTCTCAGTCTTTCTCAACAGAGCAAGGTCTAAAACTTGCTTTGAAGAGCTATTGACATCACACCCGCAAATCTTTAACCAAGACTTAAACGAATAATTAGAATCTTGGATAAACTTTGAAGCTATAATCAACATACCTAAGAATAATCTCTTTGGACATTCTGGTAACTTCATCTTGTTCAGCAGATCGTTTGTCAACTTTTTCATTTTAAGTAAGTAAAAGCAGCAAACTTGCAAAACTTGGGTTGATGATTTAGATCTTCTGATAATCTCAATAATAAAAAACTTAATGTTAACTTTTTGAAAATCAACATGGGGATACAACATCTTGATCAAATTGATAGAACAATTCAACAAAATACTATTAAATTGTTGTTTGTTAAGATGTTCATTATAATATTTGAAATTGTTTGGTAAAAGGAAATCTTTATTAATCGGTGACGTATCAGTGGTTGCTGGAGGTGTTAACAACAGCAGACTTGATGATTTTTTCAAGCCATGTTCAAAATTGAGATTGGAATAAACATTTGGAGACTCTGGTGAGATAAATGCCATGTTCAAACTGATAGCACTATAAAAACCCTTTTGGAAAATTGCAAAAACCCTAGAAATGAATTAAATCTAATCTCTCGCTGTAATGTACCTTAAAACATAAAAAGAACCCTAGTATAACCTGTAAATTAAAATAAACTGAAATGTATAATCCTTCGAACTCTAGTTAAAGGATACTGTAAATAATAAACCGTGAAGTAAAATGTGGTAATAAATCTCCAAAAATTCAAAAGAACCTAAAGAAAGCAGTTAACCAGAAAAAAAAGTTTAGATAAAACCAAAGAGTAAAGTATTAATAAATTGAAACAACAAAAGCAACTATTACTTATATAATAATAAATATAAGATAACAAAGAACTAAGCGACAAAAATGTAAATTGCGAATTCTGTCTATTTATCTAAATTTGGAAGTGTGAAATTACTCATATCATCTCGATCTCAGAATGAGTCAAGGGGTTCGGGAATCGGCTATCTTTGATAGAAATGCGTGGAGACTTAGTCATTAGAAAATTCCGACATTAGATCACGCGCTACGACATCATTACACAATACCATTAGTGAAACAGTAACACTTGCGGGCTTAATGTCATGAATCATAGTTATCCTCGAGGAACTTTTAGGACAAAGCATGCTTGCTCGAAAGTTCGCTCATGCTCCGGTCACAGGAATTAAAATTGCAACTATGATGGCACGCCAAGTAATGCCAGATGGATGGACATTTAAAGCAGCGCCTTTGTCTCGTATAATTTCTGTTACTATTTTTATATTTTTTTCTATATAAAACTAATCTCTTGTAAGAGTTCTAAAAGTTGAGTCGATGATATCTCTTATTTCCTTGTAGCTTACAATAATACATGATTTCTCATCCTGACTAACTAATAAGAACTTTTCATCAATTCCAGCATCTAGCTTATTCAAATTAACCAAGACACGTGATAAGTCCACCACTGGCTTGCCAAACTCATCGTACTGGAAGAAAATAAAGTCTCTAAACAACTTTATTATATATATATTACTGTTTTCATTCCAATTAAGATCAGGTCTATCAATGATAAAATTAAGTTTTGTTATCAAACGGAAGAGCCTGGCATTTTCCAATTCTGTTGTCATCTGAGCCTCTATAAAATCATTGCTATCTTGTAACCCATTAATCACATTTAGCATTTTAGAAGTTAAATATTTCTCACTGAATGCAGATAAGGAGATATCTTCATAAAGCAATGCTTTCAAAGCCTCAATAAATGAATCACTAAATTTAATGTAGTTTGATTTATTTAATGAAAAAAGAATTTGATCTATGGTACCAGCTCTACTCGATGTCGGTATAGTTAAAACTGCTAAGTCAAAGATTAATTTACCAAAGTTTTTTACATCCTGTTTCTGTAAGGCTGAGGTGAAAGTAACCATGTCTGAAGCGGCAGTCTCTTTCTCATCTTGTAGATAATTGAGAATATCACTTATACCCACGCTGGATATCCTTATTCTATTCTTATTTGTAACTAGAACCTTAGACATGTGTAAAGATGATCTCGCAGATAATCCTTTCTCATGAGTAGAAGTCAATGCACTGGTGAGCTGTATCATATAGTTCCACAATAAGTCTTCAGTTATTGATTCAGTATTAGATGTAACTAAACTCTTATATTGTTCCTCAAGTGTAGTAGAATTTGGATAGTAGTCATATGCAAGTATAAGGGTAGTGTCGCCAAAAGCTGTAGTAGTGAATGCATCGTGTAATTGAATTACATTTGCATTCTTCATATTTTTCCATTTCTTGATTGTTCTAAACGGTGCCTCATTGGAGATCAGAAATCCATGATTTATCTTTACTAAAACATAAGGGTTTCCATTTACATTCGAAAATACCTTATATGTTGAAGAAGGGACTTTCCAAACTTTGGATGTTGGTTCGTATGTTCTATCAATTGGAACTAAGGAATGATAAGTATTAATACTCTCTGGAAGATTAGATCTAGCTAATGTTTGCAAGGTAGCTTCATTTTTCTTTTGTAGAGTTTCTCGTAAATTATTAGGAATGAACATAATATTGGCATTTGTTTCATGTTGTCTTAATGGAAGTGTCAATCTTGGAGGAGGAGCCGGTGCATATAAGTGGTATTGAAGAGGATAGCTTGCAGCCTGCTGCTGGAAGTACATATCAGATGAAGCAGGTGCTTGCATGGAATTGCCAGGTAAATATGGGTTTAAAGAACCACTAGGCTTACTACTCTGCGCCGTTGGAGTTCCTGCCATAGACACTGGCGAGTCTGACCTATAAGGGTTACCAGTTGGGGTGAATGAAGCGGTTGCCGCATTAAATTTCTTTAACGGTCCATTTGTTTCTGGCTTGTCATTAGATGAAGAAGATGAATTCAATGGACTATTTTGTTCAGTACCCAAACCTCCAGATGGCACAAATACGGGGATTTCTTTTAGCTTGGGAGATAAGTTAGCAAACTTGTTGGTCAATCCCAGCACATTAGACGGCTGAAATGACGGAGTATTCAAATTAAACTTTCTTTTATTTTCAATTGGTGGTGTATTAGAAGCAGTAGTAGCCTGAGGCGCATTTGTTGTTCCTGAGTTTGATGCTGGCTGATTGAGTGTATGACTAAAGGCACATCCTTTATTTTCATACTTACAATAGCCATATATCAAGATATTCTTACAAAGAGTATCTCTCGCCTTTTCAAGGTTGATATTCATTGTAGGCTTGATTAATCACCTAGCAGTACCTTCTTAATATAATATCTATATATTCCTGCTGGAAGCTCAATCACGTGATCTATTTGATGCTTTCGTTCATAACACAAAGGCACCGTTTTTCATTAGGTTCTGTTATCAACCAGAACAGTAAGCTTGATGATAAGCAATATAGGATTTAATACTAAAAACATTCTAAAAAAAGAATTAAGAATGGATACATATACAAAAGAAGTATAAAATATAAAATCTAAGACATGAAATAATGTCAGCTTGAGTTTTAAAGGTTCCAGTGTCTTCGTGACGAAGATAACTTATCTCTAACTCCAGTCTGATTCCTTGTTTAGATTTATCCTAGTACATTTATATTATCTATACTTGCTTTATATTATATTGCTGCCTAACTATAGCTTTAGCACCCATTCAGTGGATTTGAGCAACCATCGCACGACTTTAAGTTATATACAGATAACGTAAATTTTTGATAGCTGTATCAAAAAAGTCGATAACTGTCATAAGATAACATTCGTGGATCACTAGAAAATGGGAGCCTCATCATCGATTTTGGAGAGTTTCACAGAAGGAACAAATTTTGATAAGGAGGAAATCGATAGGCTTAGAAAGAGATTCATGAAGCTTGACAAGGATGGTTCTGGTACTATCGATAAAAGTGAATTTTTGTCGATTCCTGGTATATCCTCTAATCCTTTAGCTACAAGATTGATGGATGTTTTTGACGAAGACGGAGACGGCACTATCGACTTCCAAGAATTTATCTCTGGATTATCTGCTTTTAGTGGTAAATCTCCTAAGATTGATAAACTCAAGTTTGCATTTGAAATTTATGACATCGACAAAGATGGATACATAGGAAACGGAGAGTTGTTTATCGTGATGAAAATGATGGTTGGAAAGAATTTACAAGACGAAGAATTACAACAAATTGTTGATAAAACCATCATGGAAGCCGACGAAGATGGAGATGGAAAATTGAACTTTGAGGAGTTCAGAAAAGCTGTGGATTCTAGCTCAGTTGCAAAATCGCTTACATTAAACATTTTCTAGTACTAATGCTAATGTTACAATAAGTATAGGACTAATTATGTACAAAAGACTTACGAAATTATTAAAATGATCAAAAAATAAATGAACAACTTGGTTCGATACTTCTCAAATTATATGAAGCTTCATTAGAAATCACTTTGGATTTATAATCTATAAATTATTATATATTTTAATTCTATGTAAATATCGTTGAATGTTGATGTCAAAGGGTTTTGTGTAATTTTTGATAACAACGATATTCTGTTATCAGCTAAATCATTCTAATTATTTATAATGAACGATAAATTATGTTCAATTCTATGTATCATAGTCAGAATAATGTATTTGAGTCAATAAATTTGGAATCTACCATATCTAAAGTTAACAATTACAATGATATACCCACTACTATTCCTGAATCTGCTTCAGCAACATCAGATGAAGAACTTGATCCTACCGAATTCATATCCACCGAAGTCAAAAAAAATGTCGTAGACGACAGGAAATTATTACAGAAGAATAACAATGAAGCTCCAGACTCATTAAAGGCAAGTACTATTCGAGTAGGGGAGGATTCAAAAATTGATATCAAAGAAAAGCTTGATGATCAAGAGTTTTTCCTGAATCCATCCCGTATCTTAGCACACCAAGATTTTTCACATAACAGTTTTAATAGCGAGTTAGATGAACTGAGAGTTTCTTCTATTCATTTTCCAAAGAAAGAATATATTGCAGCCTCAAATGAAAATCCAATTGAATTTTTGCTTAATAGAATTAAAATAATTGAGAAAGAACTTAATCATAATTCAGAGAGTCATAATATTGCTCTTAAAGCAGGAGATAAATCTTTAAATAAAATTCGAAGTATGATTGGTCAAAATTTTGATCAACTCTCTGAAACCTATTACCCTCTCTACGAACTTTATGAACGAGAGCTTGCTCATACTACAGATTTTTTAAAGGGAGTTACACAATGGGAATACAACAGAAGTCGACTATTGTCTAAAATTAAACTGGTAAAGAGTGAGGAGAATAAAGATGGAAGAAAGCTTACGAATCTACTTCTGAAATCTGATAGTATTGATAACGAGATAGCGGAATTACAACAAAGAATTAATTCATTATATTCTAAGAAAAAGCTTATCGAAGAAGAAATTCAAAGCACTTGCTCTGTACTAGAAAGTAAGACTTCCAAATATATTGAGGCATTCAAAAAAATTGAAAATAAAGGTAAAGATGCTATCTTAGAATTTTTGACAACAGATCCAAATTCCAATCATCAGGTGAACTATTCCCTAAAGTCAGTACCAGTAGATGTGACATTTTCTAGGATCTATTTGAATAATAATAAGCAAGTTGAAGAATCTCTGGATAAAGCAAGTGAGATAATAGTTGAAAAATCTCTTAATAAAGCAAATGCAACAAATACTGAAACAAATAGTAAGAGCAACATTGGCATGGTACCTTATGAAATTCCCGAATCTAAAATTGGGGAAAATGAGAATATCCAATACTTTAAAGACAAACCTATTCTAAATGCAAATCCATTTAATGAAGGATTTGTTAATGGATCGAAACTGTCTAAAAAAATTAAGAGGCAATTTGATAATTTTGTAAAGCTATTAATTCCTCAAGAAAAGCAACTTCCAAAGCAGAAAAATCATCCTATTGATGATATAAATAATACCATAGTTGAGAAAATTGACGCGGAGCCATTGATTGTGATTATAAATGGAAGAATAAATGCGTTGCAAGATTTCGTATTAGATTCTTCACGTAAATCTAAAATGTATCATGAATATAGCAAATTTTGGATGGACATCGTGTCTATACTTAAATCCCAAGAGTCCAGGCTAGCTAAACATATATCGCTATATCAAGAACCTTGTAAAGATTTGGAAAATGAATTGCTTGAAATCCTAAAAGAAACGGCCAATAAGCTTGAACTATTTATAAAAAGCCTGCCACCCCTAAACTATGTAAAGGAGAAAGATTTATTAATTAATTTAATTTTGAAAGAGGCGGAAGCAATTAATAATGCATCAAAACTTGTACAAATGGAGAACAATAATCCAGAGATACTAAATAAGTTAGAAAATGCGCTAAAGATGAACAGCAAGAATTAAATTCTATCAATAGAGGGATATGTTTAAGATTCTTATTAAGAAATTCGATTATAAATTATAATATATAGTGTCTATTCTATTGTTTTGGCCTAGGTCTCTTGTTATTAATAAATATGCTAGGAGCTTTTTTCTTAGGAAGTGGGTTAATTCTTCCACTAGATGTAGGCACAGGAATTTTTGGCTTCGGTTTATCTGCATTGTTTTTTGAAGCCACATTATTCTGATTGAATATGCTACTTTTCAGCAGGTGCTTAGTATTATTATTTGGAATATATCCCGATTTGGTTGGCTTTGCAGTTCCAATTTTTGATTCATAATTTGGCTGCTTTGGTGTTCCAGAATTAGTTGGCTTTAAAGTTCCGTAATTAATAAGTTTTGAGGAGCCAGAATATTCTTTGATAGACTTATTTTTCTGTGTTGTACTATTTTCCACTTTCTTCTCATGTTTATCTCCAGACTCAGGTAATATATCAGTATTTTCTGTATTTTCAACCCTTTTCTTTTTCTTAATAGAATTTACTTCTCCATTTTCAATGCTTCTTTTATTATTCAATATGCTGTTGCGGGAAATCTTATTTAAAAATCCAGGATATGCTTCAGATACGCAATTTCTTTCTTCTGCATTTTCTAATAATCGTTTCCACACTTTATTTCTAGTTAAAGATGACTTATTTCCCAAAATCCAAAGAGAAGTCCTTGCACGAGTTAAGGCAACATTCATACGTCTTATATCACTCAAGAATCCAACATTACCAGTTTCACTAGCTCTAACACAAGACATAATAATAATTTCTTTTTCCTGACCTTGGAAACCATCAACCGTATTAAAATCTATTTCTGAGAGTATACCATGGCCGTATTTTCTTCTAAAGATATCTTTAAGTACCCTAATTTGTTCCTTATAAGGTGAAATGATACCTATTCTTCCACCAAATTGATCCTCGGGAAGAATTTGCATCAATTTTGCAACCATTTCCATTGCAACTTTAGCTTCCGACATATTGAAGAGAGACCGCGATAATTCATTTTGTTGATGTGAACCAATAATATCAAAGAATCTATATGGACTAAGGGGGAAGGTGTCATGCCATATCCTATAGTTCTTCTCAAGCATTCCTGCCCCATCATGCAAATGAGAATCGTAAAATTCTGCACTTGGAAATCTTGATATATCTGGATGCATACGGTATTGTGTGTCTAATAAATACACAGATTGTGGGTTAGACTTTTGCATTCTAACAAATAAACTTTCTTCGTAATTGAAAGAAGAAGCTTTTTGGGACAAAACGGTAGGAGGTAGTTGATTTGGATCACCAACCATAATACATCTTTTACAACCATATCTTAAGGGTATCAATGCGGATAATTCAACACACTGACATGCTTCATCGATTATGACTTGATCAAACTTAAGCGTTAAGTTAGCTAAAAATGAATGAGCAGAACCAGATAATGTTGCACATATAATTTGAGCATTAGTTAATATTTTTGATTGCATATTTCTTCTGTCAATTTCCCTAGTACGATAGGCAATAGAAACTCTTTCTCTTTGTTCATCTAATTTTTGGGCTAATTCTTTTCTTTTTCTGGTATTTTCTCTAAGTTTATTTTCAATGATTGTTGTTTCGGCATCATTCAAGTCAGAGTTTTGTAATTGCGATCTAAGTTGATCTCTTTCTACTATGCATTTTGTATGTTGTTCTCGAATAGAATGATCAACTTGGGTTTCATTTGCATTATGTTGTAATTGTTTTTCAACTAATTCCTCTAACGTTAAATCTTTCACAGCAGAGTTAATGGCATCACTTCTCCCCAATCTAACTACCTGTGGATTGATTGATTCTCCCTTAGAGTTCTTTACTCCTCCACGTAAACGTATTACTAGTTCATCTACCGCAGCATTACTAGGAGCACAGATTAAGATTTTTGGAATATCAGCTTTAGAGCTTGTACTTGTAATATTAGTATGATTATTAGAATCTGGTACCTTGATACTTCCCTCATTCTGTTGTTTAGATAACCAATAGCCAACAATTCCTAAAATGGTTTTTGTTTTACCAGTACCTGGTGGACCTGCTATCAAGGAAAATCCTTCACTACTCTGTGATCCCAAGATGGCTCTTGCCTGTGATGAATTAACGTTATATGCCTTAAGTAACATTTTGGCATCCGTATCATTTATTTCTGGCGTTATGTTCGGTTTAGCCAGTAAAATGGAGTCACATAATCCATAATATTGAAGACCCTTCAAAGAGGAATATTCTCTCTCAACGGTTATCATTTGCATAATACGCATACCATGAATAATAGACTTCGGAGTTAACACACCCATCATAGATCCTTGAGGAAATACTCTCAAGGTGATGTCAAAATATTCAGCATTTGCAGACTTAATATCTCTAACTTTTGCCATACATGTATTAGTGGTGGAGGCTTTCAAGTGTTTAGCGATAGCTTTAGGCGAAGAATAATTCAGTGGATCTATACATCCTAGGACAAGTAAATCAGAATCACCAATCCTCAAATCGCTTACAGTTTGCTTCTTGATAGAAGCATAAACATCAAAGAAACCATCAACACTACTTCTACTACCAATCAATAACTCAAATGGTAACTCGTCTCCTGTTTGTTTAGCAGATTGAATTCCTTGCCAACACTCTAACATTAATAAAGGTTCCATGACTTTAATATATTCTTTAATATCAGAGTATTGGTCCCTTGTAGATTGGTAAATATCCCTAGATGCCGATGGAAAATCATCATTAGAATTATAATTCCATTTCAAAATTGTCGAGTAGAGTGGTTTTAAATTTACATTTAATCTCAATCTCATTTCTTCTTCCTCTGTTCTAGTCTTTTGGGCCCTTGAGATCGCTGTCCTAACTACTGGTTTACCATTAACATCAATTTCAATGATTTTAGCCTTGGCTTTCTTCTTATCGACAAACAAATCAGAAATATCAACATTATCATTATCTTCATCATCGGAACTATCAGAATCTACCTTCTTTTTCTTCAAAGTATTTAACGATCTTCCAACTGCTACGGGCTTCTTAGAATTAAATCCAGGAGCTCTAGGTGCTGCTGGAGCCACGCTTGGCACTGGAGGCTTCAGAATAACTCTAGAGCTTTTCAATTCATTTCTAACTTGTTCCATAACAGTAGATTTAAACTCAGTCTTTTTTGGAGGAGGAGCAACTGGAGCTTGCAGTGTCACTACACCAAATCTTCCTAAAGTTTGTTGTTTAGGTTGTTTGATATGTGTCTGGTATTTGAAAGTAGCAGGTTCAGGGGTTACCAGACTTGAACTCTCAATAGATTGTTGTTGTTTTACTTTACTTCTCTGGAGATTTGTTTCTAGAATAATTTCTTCGACTAAATCATTGTTAAATTCTCTTGCCTTAGACAAAATCTCCAGTCTTTGCAGTTCGGATAGCTTATTATTAAACTTCTTTGCTTTTGCACCAAACTTAGCAAAATTCAGAATAAATTCATCGTCAATAGAGAATTCTAAATCATTAGCCAAGTCAAACCCCTTGAATACTAGGTCAACACAGGAGTTCAATAAAGAAGTATCACCCAATCTTAGCCACACTATTACATAAGAAAATGAGTTCATAAAAACCAGAAAAAGAGAATGTCCACGATCATTAGACTCAATTGCAGTAGTGATTAGTCTAAACGAGTCCAATAAGATATGACTGAATTCAAGTGTATCCCTAGTATATTCAACCAATTGGTTCA
>JAKVQU010000107.1:0-38217 GCA_030462985.1 Schwanniomyces sp. yHRVM31
AAGCAAGTAAAGAGAAGTTAACAATAGACAAGATTGCAGTGATAGTAGTTACTTATACAGCTCGGTAAGTATAGGAAATTGAGTAATTACGGGAATAGTTAAAATGGATTGTTTAATTCGGTAACTGAATTATTACCCCATGTTTTATGCATGCACTACTCAACAATAAAAAATCTGCACACATCAACTTTCAGTTCCGGTAGAATATTTCCTCCATCTTTTTATACCAGATAGGATTAATCACTAGAAAGTTAATGTACCATACCCCATTATTCGATGAAAATAATTTAAGATCAGAGTAAAGTGGATCAAGTTCGTTATCTTCTACAAAATCGATATTCTCGCTCATCTCACAAGTTTATCCAGAGTAACGCCTGTAAACTGCTAAAACAAGTTCCAATCAATAGTAATTAAGACGTAGAAAATTTACCAGCATTTATTAATTTCTAAGATCTATTCAAAAATACCATGATCAGGATAAAACTGTATTCTTTTAATAGGAACTTTCATTTTTATTATAACTTTTGTCTATGGTACTATACGTATTCAAGAATCACACGGGATCTACTTTAGAGATGAATTCAATAGCAATACACTAGTATGTATCAATAGTACGAATTAATTTGGGAAATATGCCTAATATAAGAAAAATATTCTTCTAAAACAACTTTTTATGATTTCTTAGTGTTAGGAGTTAAAAATAATCCTTGAGTGTCTTTGAAAACATTTTCCTTTGCCTCAAAAGAACCGTCATATATTTCGGGAAAGTCTTTGCAATATGAGAAAAAGTCCCAGACCCTATTATCCCAGTTCAGATCAATAATTTTTGCACCATTTTCTTGTAAAGATTTTGCAACCACCTCATTATCTCTCCATACTCTCATGACATTTCCCCCCATTAACGATTGAATTTGGGCATCAGTTGCAGCTGTTTCTTTCATAATTTTACATATTAAGTCTGGATATTTAGAAACATCCTCTAATCCTTTAGGGCCCTCAGGTATTCCATCAAAGTCTGACCCGAGGCCAACATGATCCCAACCAATCACAGTTACAATATGCAAAATATGAGCAACTGCGTCATCTATGGTTGCACTATTATCTCTATTTCTAGTTATAAACCCAGGAAAAAAATTGACACAAATAACTCCATTATTCTCTTTCACTTTCATTAATACATCATCTCTTACGTTTCTTTCATTTGGCGTGATTGTATAAGCAGAAGAATGGGAAAACATTACAGGTGATTTTGTAACCTCTAATGTATCTACCATCGTCTTATAGCTAACGTGGGATAAATCAACAATTAATCCTAAGCGATTCATTTCTTCTACACATTTCTTTCCGTAATTTGTTAATCCATTATCTGGAAGTCCACCCACAACTGATGAAGCTGCAGTGGCAAACGGGTTATCACAGTTATGTGTCAAAGTGATATAACGAACTCCTAGTTCATGGTATCTTCTCAATACCCCGAGCGATGTATCCACTTGGTGTAAGCCTTCCACACCCATAGTAATGGCTATTTTACCCGATTGATAGGCGTTCAAAGAATCCTGAGAGTTTCTGACATATTCTAGATGGTTGGGATATTTATTAACTAATCTTCTAACGATATCTATTTGTTCCATAGTATCTCTTACAGCACTATTTGGTTTATTAAAATCCTGGTAAAGTGGGTCGTCATCTTTACACTCAATATAACAACTGAAGAATTGCACACCAAGCTTCCCTCTCCTCATCTTTATCAAATCAGTGTGACACTGGAGATTCCCATCAAAAGTAAACTGGTTATCATTCTCAATTTCATTATGCAACTGAACTCTCAACAAATAAGGAAAGTCGTTATGCGTATCAACTATAGGCATACTTTTGCATAAGTGTTCTAACCTACTTCTCTCATCGCTATAATTTATTGTCATGCTGATAGTGTGAGAGGAGAAATTGTTTCCAATACATCAAAATCATGGATTCTATTCATTTTAAATCAAAGTAGGGGGTGCATTAATTCCAGTAATAATGCCGTTCGATCTATCATTAATTAAACATTCTCGACAACCGAAATAGGAAGGTTTTTAAGCGCTTTAAGCGCTTTTAGCGACAGATAAGATCTCACGTTTAACAAAGACAGATGTAGTTTATAAAGATGGATTAATTTCACCTTTGTCTTCCAATTTACTGGAACAACCTGAGTATAGCAATTAAACAAAAACATTGCTCAATATGTCAAAAGTTAAATCAGAATTAGAAGTAGTGGAAGTTGGTTCAGAGCTAATAAATGTTAGAGGTAAGTTTGATCCTAAATCTGGGGTGAAAAGAGGGCTAAAAACCCGTCATATTTCAATGATGGCATTAGCAGGTATAATAGGCCCTGGTGTTTTTATTGGTATGGGTAGTGCTTTGAATGCTGGCGGGCCAGTTGGGTTGATAACAGGGTTCGCTATCGTTGGTATATTAGTAATGGTCATGATGACTTGTATTGGAGAGATGAATGCCATGTTTGATTTCAACTTCAATACACATATTTCAAGATGGATAGATCCAGCATTGGGAGCTGCTGTAGGATGGAATTATGTATTTTTGTGGATATGTAATATTATTGCTGAATACGTGTCTGCAACTTCAGTCTTATCATTCTACAGCACGAAGGTTCCAATGTATGGATATTACTTAATTATGTGGGCATTTTTCTCTGTATATCAAATGTTTGGTGTTGACGTATTTGGTGAAGTAGAGTACATTTTGGCATTCGTGAAGATTTTATTTGTTTCTGGTTTTTATTTGTTTGCTATAATCTATGCTGCTGGAGGTATCCCTAGACATTCACCTGGAAACCCTTTCAAAGATTACCCATTAGCAGGGGGTTTCAAAGGTATTGCAAATTCCTTTGTATACGCAGGTGTATTTTATACTGGAATTGAAAGTCTTTCGGTTGCATTTCTGGAAGCTAAAAATGTGAAAAAATCAGTAAAGACAGCTGTCAACCAGTCGGTTTTCCGTATTTTTTACATTTATTTTGGTATTTCAATCGCATATGGTATAACTGTTCCTTATAATAATCCTGGCTTATCTACTTCCAATCAACTGATGAAGTCACCTATGACAATTGCATTAGTTGAAGCTGGCTGGAAGAATGCTGGATATTACGTTACTACAATTGTGTTTATTACATGTTTTTCTTCTATTAATAGTGCAGTCTATTTTGCTTCCAGAGCATTATTGAAATTATCTGTTGATGGCTACGCTCCAAAAATCTTCACTAAAGTTTCAAAAAAAGGTGTTCCTTGGGTTGCAGTTCACACTACCCACTTATTTGGATTTTTATCTCTTTTGGCCATGGATAGTTCTTCTTCAATTGCTTATAATTATATCATTAATTTGGCTGGTATTTCTGCTTTTATGGTTTGGACCGCTATAGTTTACGCACAATACCGTTTCAGACAGGGATGGATAATACAAGGTAACTCAACAGAAGATTTATATTACAAAGCTCCATTTTACCCATATTCAAATTATTGTGCTATAATTTTAGGTGTAGTGCTATGCCTTGTTCAAGGATGGGCTGTATTTGTACCATTTAATGCTGGTGAATTTGTAGACTATTATATTTTACTTCCAATATTTTTCACACTCTGGGGTATTTATAAATTTGCTTTGAAGAGCAAATGGGTGAAGTATGAAGATATGGACTTTGTTTCTGATAGAAATGCTGATTTCGAAGAGGATGATGCAGAACAATGCGAAGCATCCTCTCGAGATAGGGTATTCGAAGATGAACATGATAACAAGAAACAATCAGTTCTATCAAATATTTGGAATTCTATTTAATTAATTAATTATTTATATAAATCATGTTATAAATCATGTTAAATTCAATATCTATGTATTCGACTTATATAATAATTACATTATATATTGTTGTCTATGTCCCATCCGATTATCTTCCTAAATTTAATCTCCATCCAAAATTTTTGGTTACCTCAAACCAATCAACACAAATTTGGCCATTCTGATTTAGACTCCACACTTCCTGTAGAACATGTTTGATTTTCCTAATATTGGTAAATTCATATGTTGAGATAACTGAATCTATTGCTTGTATTATCGCGTTTTTTTCCTCCAAAGTAACACAGTTCAATCCAGCTATTAATAAAGGAAAACCTAATAAAGGCTTCACTCGACTTCTTATTAATATACTCAAGCATCTCTTGATTTTGAAGACTAAATACTGCATTTCTGGAACTATTGGAGGGATTTTGCGAACAGCTTGCTTAATATACAACTGAATTGTCACCTGGTAAACCTCAAACATTTGTAAATGAACTTCCATCTCGCCGCTTTGCATTAAAATTTCTAAATCAGGTTGGTTAATTTTCGTATTTCGAGCTTTAGCTTCAAGCTCGTTACATTGTCTCAATATATGAGCCTGTCTCTCATAATACAATTCTTTGTCCATTATTTGGGCATTAACTTTCTTATTTTCTACTACAATATTTATTACCTCTCCCAATATCAAGATCAAGGATCGTATACAACCTTGCAACGAATCTATCATATCGCCTTGCTCCTCTAGGTTAAATATATTGGAATATTCAGATATCGAGTAATACGTACCATTCTCATTAGACTGCGAAGCTAATATATCGAAGTATGCAAAACTCTTTGCTAAGAATCTCCCATGCGAGGAAAATGACTGTAGAATACCAAAACCTCCCATATCATTAATGAGGTCATACGATTTTGTTAGGTATCGAGACCAAGCATCTGTATCTCCAGTAGTGATTTCAATACACATTAGAATAGTATAACAAGCAAGTGATGGAATAAATTTGCCAACCTTATCATACTTCATTTCAGATAGCTCTTGCATCAGACGCTTAATAAATTCGTCACCAGTTTTTTTGGCAAACACATTATTGAGTTTTAAGTTTTTAAATATACTACCCCAAGAAATTAGACACAATAATACTGCTTTTTCTTTCATTGCTATGGGAAGGAAAACATTTAAGAAGTAATTTGCTCTTTGTGGAAGCACTGAAATTTCCTTCGCTATATAATTACAATAGTAGTCAAAATATGAACTCTCCGCTTCTCTTAGACTGATAGGGAGAGGGTATTTGAGAGTTTCATACAATGGATAATACTGGGACTCAAACGAGTGATCATCTTGGAAGTATTTTGGTCTGAGTATGCTATCACAATTCTCTAAAGTTAAGTCAACTTGAAATGATTCAGGTGATAAAAATAGCAACGACATTAATTCCCTCCACGAGTTATAACTATCGACCTTAGTGGATAATTGCTTATCGTGGTATTCAATTGTAGATTGAGATTTAGTGGTTGTTGACGCAGAATCACCTACCAGAGGTACAAATCTGATAGTTGCTCTCTTTTTCTTATTCATATATTCACTACCTGACTGTGGCCAATTACAATTCTCTCCTCGTTTTTTACATGATTCACATATTGGCTTATGCTGATTGCATTTCTTTCTGGATTAGTTAGCATCACGAACAAATAGTATTTACGTCCACACTTACTTTCGTGCTCTACAGTTAAGACATCCTAGTCTAGACCTTATCCTATTTTTCCTATCGGTACTATTTATAAGAGTACTCATTAATTGTAGACAATAGAGAAAATCAAATTAATTCGGCGCTTAATATCTCAGGCAGATAAGAGGAGAATGGTACGGAATTTGCGCCTAAATACTTTCCTAATTTTGTCCGGACCTGCGACATATTTTTTACAGCAATTGCCGGTATATATACTGTAGATAATCCATTTAATATTTTGTTTCAAGGATAGAAAAAAAATTCAATGAGTCAAGATAGACATATTATAGTCGGGTAAGTAAGAGCATTAGAATTTAACCAAAATAATCACCAAAAAAATTAGTACTGACTCAAATAGTGCTGGAGTAGTTGGTCTCTACACTGCATTCTCTTTGACTGAAAAAGGAATTCCTGGAAATCAAGTGACAGTGGTTGCACAATATTTACCAGGTGACCAGTCAACATATTACTCATCACCATGGGCTGGAGGAAATTTCTCTTGTATCTCTCCGGAGGATGGAGATACTCTACATTTTGATAAATTTACTTACACGAACCTTCACAGTATCCAAGAAAAACTTGGTGGACCAGCTTGTGGGTTAGATATTTTACCTACAACAGAGTATTGGGAATTTGAACCATCCAAAGAAAAAATGTCATCATTGTCTTCATACTTAAGAAATTTAAAGATTGTTCCTCAAAGCGAACTCCCAAACGGTGTAGTATATGGTATAAGCTTTGACACCTGGAACTTTAACTGCCCGAAGTTTTTAGAAGCAATGAAAAACTATTTAGAATCGCGTGGTGTTTTGTTCTTAAGAAGAGAATTGAATTATTTAGAGGAAATTTCGTCTCCTAGAACAAAAGTAACATTTAATTGCACTGGTATAGGTGCACATAAAATTGGTGGTGTTCAGGATCTGAAGGTTTATCCAGTTAGAGGTCAGGTAGTTATTATTAAGGCACCTCATATTAATGAGAATCGCTTTAGATGGGGTGATAATTTGGCAACTTATATTATTCCAAGGCCATTCTCTCAGGGACAGGTTGTATTAGGTGGATTTGTCCAAAAGAACAATTGGACTGGAGATACTTTTAGTTTTGAAACAGATGATATCCTTCGAAGAACAACTGAATTGCTTCCTAAAATATTAGATAAACCCTTGGAAATAGTTAGAGTTGCCGCTGGATTACGTCCGTATAGAGAAGGAGGTGCAAGAGTTGAAAAAGTGAAATCTATCAGTGGGAAATTAATTGTTCATAATTATGGTGCAGGTGGGTATGGATATCAAGCTGGATATGGGATGGCTGATCGTGCTACTGAATTTTTATTCTCTTCTTCCTCAAAATTGTAATTACGAAGTAACATTTGAATATAGTTATATAAGAAGAATTACGGGTTCTCTTCGATTTTTCCCTTGTACGTTAGTAGTTCTTTAATAGTTTAATTGGATTGACTTCATTCTAAATAAGTATGAATTGAAAATTATAATTTCTGTTATCTACATTATAAATCTATAAAGTCAGTATGATTTATGTTCGTATTTTGTGATTCTATTATGCTTTTTGTAAATTACAATTCATCTTTTAAGTCACCAGGGTTGGCTCCTCCAGGAAAAATAACCCTGTATTCAATAAATAAGTCACCATGATGGTCATCCTCGTGGAAAATTGGCATTCCCTTTCCTTTAATTACTTCGGTCTCCCCATCCATGGTGACTACACCTTTAGCCCTTTCCAAGGTTATGTTATTTTCATAGCTATCAAAGAAAGGAATATCCCTCTTCCAATTACCATATATAGATTCATTAAAGCTGAGCACTTCTGTTCTGTATAAGTTGTTACCTATTCTTCTATAGCCACCACTACGCTTGAAGTCTTCTCTCAAATTTATTATTAAATCTCCTGGAACCCAATCTGGATTTTGATCCCCTTCTCCTTCTAACACTTGACTTCCATCTCTAGGGAACCCTGGAGTTACATAAACACTGTAATGTCTTGAAGTAGGTTTAACTCCATGTCCACCACAAGCACTACATTTATTTGTAATTTTTTGTCCTTTTCCTCCACATTCGTCACAATGAGAATTGAAAGTTTGGTACATTCCTGGTGCAAGTTGTCTCTTCATCTGAACAATTCCCCTTCCATTACATTTGTTACAAGTATGCTTTTGTTTGTCTTTTGATCCAGATCCATCACATATATCACAAATGTTCAACATTTCAAGATCAAACTCAATTTCTTTACCCGTATAAAAATCGCCCAATGCCACTAGTAAACTAGCTTGTGTATTATCTCCTTTTCTCACTCCACGATTAGCTTGTCCACCAAAACCACCACCTCCAAAGAATTGATTAAAAATGTCGCCAAATTGCATATTTGGTTGACCATTAGGGTCTCCATGAGTGTCATAATTAGATTTCTTTTCAGGATCTGACAATACTTCATATGCTTCACCTATTTCAATAAATTTTTCATGCGCTTCTGGAGAAGAGTTCTTATCAGGATGGTACATCTTACTTAATCTTCTATATGCTGATTTGATGTCTCTATCATTTGCATCTTTAGATAGCTCCAATATTTTATAATAATCACTAACAGCTTCTATAGAAGCAATCAAGAGAAATAACAATATAAAGAGTCTCATACTCAAAGTAATATAAATGGTTGTTGAATGATTAGAGATTCTTCACATTATAAATCTTTAAACACGTCAACAGAAATCAAAAATATTTTGGAGTGCATATAATAGTAGTGTAGTATCTCGAATTTTCATCAAGGAGAATGAAGCAGTGCAACAAGATGAACTGCACAAACTCAAAGAATTAGCATCAGATATTCGGCAATTATAACATATCTCCATTGAGAAATTGCTCCCTTGTTATAATAATACAGAAAAATAATTAATTGGGCTGCATAAAAATCCTAAAGAATGAATATTACTGGTACTGTATATAAATGATTATTGAGATATATAAAAATATATTCTTAACTGATCTACTATAACTCTAGACCTTGACATTAAGTAATTTAAGTTGATTATGGGTGAAATTATAAACTTATCATTTTCACAAAGTGCTAATCATATTGTTACACATTTATATAATCAGCAAGAACTGCATATTCCATACAAGAAAGATACCACTTTATTTCACAATAATACTACTTTTTTAACTGCAGTAAAACAGAATGGGAGGGTAAATTATTCACCTCGTGCATTGATTTATGACCTTATTGGAGGTTATGGTTCATTAAACAGGTATGAATACTCTGAAAGTAGTCCTCAAATAAACATTGATCAGGGAAATATAATTCATACCCAAAAAGAAGTACCTAAGAATTTATATCAGAAAAACTTAGATAAGGGGATCAGCACTCCTGAAATATTGAACACTAGTAATACAACTTATTGGTCAGATTATAACAAACTAATTTATAATCCAAAATCATTGAATCAGTTATATAATTGGGAATATAACAATTCTGGTCAATATGGAATACATAAGAATTTTAATAACATGAAGTTTAGTACTTATAATTTGGGAGAGTCTGAGTTTAAGACTGAAAAAGATCTTCACCTAGATTTAGTGAGACGTTATTTAGAAGAATGTGATATGTTGCAGGGCATAAATATTTTTAGTGAGGTTGATAGTGCTTGGGCTGGATTTGCAAACGAATATATAATTAATGTTAGGGACGAATTTTTTAATAACAGCAGTAAATACAACATATGGAGTTATGGTGTAATGTCTTCTGCTAAACCTAGAATGGAACAGATGGCTTCTAGAATTAGAACGATAATAGAATTCTCAAAAAATTCATCTTTGTTTTTTCCTATTGATATAAATCCTGAATCATCTATTATAAAAGATTATGAATCTAATTCTTTATGGCATTCATCTAGTATTCTGGCTCTTTTTGTTAACTCGATATGGGGTCTTAATAATCAATTTGCTAATCCTCAAGCCATGAATTGGATTGAGGATAATGCATTGAAAGGATACGGTAAAATTAACATAGTAAATGAGATCAAAATAAATAGATTTCTAGATTCTAATCTTTCAGTTAAAGATGTTACAGCTGACTTGTATTTCAATCCATATTTAGTTGAGGAGGCTATTTCTACCGAGAATGAAGAGATTTCGCTAGGGCTTTCTAAGAGTAAACCTAATAGGTATTTTTCCAAAAATTTTATAACTTCAGATAAATTGCACCTTAAAGAAAGCTTAGAAAATGAGCATGAAAGCATCACCAATGTTTACGAAAATAAGCACATCAATGAAATGTTTAAATGTGAAACATTACCAAAAATTTACACTACCAACAATATCTACACCGAATTTTCCATCACTAATACTATAGCAAAGGAACTTAAGACATATAGAAAATTCTTGAATAATTACCATATGAAATCAGAAGTTATAGAGGATAAATCTGAATTAATGGAAGAAATAAGTGAGATTATAGAAGAATATTCAATTGACTATGATGATAGCGACGAGGAATTTGACTAGCTTGTACAATAACATAATATATTTCTTACATATAATTATTTATATTCAATATAAATATACTTAATTAAGAGATGGTCTTTTCAACTAAGAAAATACCGTATTCTTCCTTTAAGGTCTTCATGATTGGATCATTGATCTTAGAGCTCATTGGAGCTAATAAACCTCTGGTGCTCAAGGTACCATCCAAAATTTGTTGAGTAGCAACAGCACATGGAACACCAACTAATTTGGCCATAGAAGAGTATCCTTCTGGGTTACCATAGTCAACTAAAGTAGAGGTTCTTACTTCAGTTTCACCATTAGCCCATTCAATACCAAACTTATGTTGTAAACAAACTAAATCTCTTTCGCCTTCTTCGTATTGCATTTTTTCTTCTAAAGTAGCACATAAGGTGTCTAATGGGTTACCTCTTGGGGTGATTTCAGAGTCAGAGAATAAGCCTAACCATTTCAAACCAGAAATGATTCTTTCCTTATCATCTTCAGACTTGAAGGTTGCCAATTCAACAATTTTTGCAACGATATCTTCTTCACTGTTGGATTTAGCACCAACTAAAGCAGCAGTGGCGTCCTTCCAAGCAGAAGCCTTGGTGAAAATTTCACTTTCTTCATCCTTTAAGAAGCCAATGTCAACTAAGACTTTAATAAATTCTGGGAAACCTTGGAATCTTAAAGTACCTCTAATGACGGTTTCAGCTTCTGGGATGTTATACAATTGCTTGTAAGCAGTAGAATCTCTGTTTGGGTATGCAACAAAAGCAAAACCTGGGTAGATGAAGTATGGTTGAGCAGTGGCCATTAAATCTTCAGACTTAACATCGACAACTTCACCATCCTTCCAGTATTGAGCTGAATTTCTTAAAGCTAATAAAACACCTCTAGAAGACCAGGAAAACTTGTAACCTAAAGGATTGTCCGAATTTTCTGGGGCTGGTAATCCACCACAGTAAGATAAGAAGGACTTAATCTTACCGCTGGCAGCATGAACTTCTTCCATGGTCTTAACAGCGGATAAGTGATCAATACCTGGGTCTAAACCAATTTCATTCATAACAGTGATACCAGCATCATTAATTTCATTTTCTAAGGCCTTTAATTGAGGGTTGATGTAAGAAGTAGTGACAACGTGCTTCTTGTTCTTGATTGCAGATTTGACAACATTGACATGGTAGATGTATGGAATCAAGGAGATCACTAAATCAACCTTGGCGACAGCAGCATCTAAAGCAGCTTCATCAGTGACATCTAAAGAGATGGCACCTGCAACGCTGCCAGCTAATTCCTTAGCCTTAGCTAAAGTTCTACAAGCAACAGTCACTTTAACGTCTGGGGTCTTTGCTAAGATATCAACAGTTGGTTTAGCAACAAAACCAGAACCTAATAATAAAACTTGTCTTAAGGGGTAATGTTAGTATATTTATTTATTACCTCAATTGAGATGAAATTGTACCACACTATACATACTTAACCATATTGATAATTGAATTCTATTCAGATAACTTTCTTTCTAGAATAGATACTATGAGAAGATTTTTCAGTTATATACTTTTGAAATTTTTATGCCAGATTCACTGGAAATTTGACCGGCCAGATTAGGATATTTTGCCGCACATGACTCATAGTAGATAAGAAGCCGACTATAAATCCAAAAACTATCTCAACACTTACAGTCTATTAACAAGATTAAAGTTAGATAGACATAATTAGTAACTTAGGCGATTTTGAAGTAAATAGATGACACAACATGTATAAGGAAAGAAATATAATTAATATTCCTTATTGGCAAAGTATTACCATTTTGGGTTTCGCCTAAATTTCCCTTTTCGTCTAGATAATATTTTTGCGTAATTAAAAATAAAAGGGAACGATGATCATGTAACACCCATTGACTAGAAGACTAGACACAAATTACATCATATTTTTGTAATGTTTACGTAATTAAATCAAAGTTAATCTTTCTATTACATTTTACCCAAAATTTGCCCTAAATCTTTAAATAAGAAAATGTTTTTAGACAGATTAATCATATAATTTTGGTCCTAAGTAGTTATAGCTGGTATTGATGTAGTTATAGTTGGTATTGTAGGATTGAACAATAAATTCTTCTCCCCGTCTCTCTTTCTCTCTTTCTCTCTCTCTCTCTCTCTCTCTCTCTCTTAGTTTGTAGCCATTAAATCGGTAAACAGTAGTTTTGGATGGTGTTTTAATAATGGAGTAGAAGTATATTTTTTGTTTTATAATAAATTGTTTTACTCTCATAGATTTTTATAGAAAAAGTTTGACAGTGACGTATCATGGACAATAAATGCCAATTTAATTAAATAATTATCACAGGGAGTATACAAAGTTGAATATTACACTATTTATAGGGCACTATATTCTGTATGGTTCTTAAGATTAGCCATAACAATTATTTCTATAAATTAGTACTTTTTAAGTATTAACTTTTCTTACTGAAATAATTTTAATATTACAAGTTGTATATAGTAGTGAATTTTAACAAAATGGGGACTTATATCAGCTTATTATTTAACCTAGTTACAGATAGATAATGTAATGAAAACCTATCTGTTTTCTGGTCCGGATAAGAATTTGTACCCAAGAAAATATGGCATAAAAGCTGCAAAATGTCGCGACTTTTCCCCACTTTCATTTTTCTGAATGAAGAAGTCTTATACCCTATTAAATAATGTTCTATTGGCAAAATATTTCGGGATTTTGATTTGTTAACCGTGAGTTATGAGACTAACAATACGAGTTTGAAATTTTTCATCCCACTCCTCTATTTCTAATATGATTACCCCACAGGTAAGCTTGCATAATATGGAAAGGTTTTCAATTTAAATCTTCTTCAACATTGTATGAAAGACTATTCGCTGATTTTATCGCTTGTTATAAAGGGTATAAGAAGTTTTATAGAGAGCTAAATGTATCCAAATTTGTAGCTTGTGCATCACAAACCATCTTGTAGTAAAATTTATCAGAATAATTAAATAGATGAGTAACGATGGTAAATTGGAAGAAGGTATCCAAATAGACGATCATATAAGTTTCACTCAATCAAATGCATACAAAAATATTATTTATAACGAGGCTCCAAAGGTAGGTATGAAAGAAACTGTAGAATACATTAAGACTCGTATACCTACATTATTTGATATTCCAATATTAAAATCAGAGAAATCCATATGGGAAACTATCAATCCGTTGCCAAGTCTTGCACAAATGAAAGCCTCTAATTCGAACTTTTTCTTGCTTGGTTTTTTTCTCCTGGGCTGTTGATGCATTTGGCTTTTTCCTTGTTTCTTCAAGTGCTCTCGAAATTGCAGCATCTCTTGATGCATCTATCACAGATATCACATGGGATCAACTTTAGTCTTAATGTTGAGATCTGTTGGTGTGTTAATTTTCGGTCTTATAGCTAATAATTATGGTAGAAAATGGCCATTTATTATCATTTGCGTGATATTTAGTATTATTGAATTGGGTACTGGTTTTATTAAGACTTATAAGCTATTTTTGGAAAAACAATGGGGGACATGTATCCTATTGCAAGTACTACATCTCTAGAAGACCAACCACCACAACCTAGGTCATTATTATCTGGTATATTCTTACCTGGTTATAATTTCGGTTCGATGCTTACCATTGTATTCTACAGGGCTTTTCAATTCACATACAAACCAGGTGAAGGTTGGAAATCTGTTTTTTGGTTTAGCGCTGGTTTGCCATTGGTTTTAATATCTTGGAGACTCTGTACACCAGAAACTGAATCCTTTATGAAATTAAAGAAAAATAACGAGAAGTTAAAAGAAAGTGCCACCAAAAGGTAGTTTGATTTGGACCTTTTTATCACTTTAAAAACAGAGTGGCTTATGTTTATTTATTTGTTAATTTTAATGATAGGATGTAACTTCATGTCACATGGTTCCCAAGATTTATATGCGATTCTTTTGGTCAATAATCTTGGTGTTAGTGCTGATCACAAAACAGTAATCATGGTTTTAGCTAACATAGGTGCAAGGTTTGGTGGAATATTGTTTGGTCAGCTAATCGAACTTCTTGGTAGAAGGTTGACTCTCCTTATTGCCTGTTTTGGAGCTGGGGTCTTTATACCCTTCTTTCTACTTAAGAAATCTAAATGGTGTAACACAGCTGGTTACTTCTTCTTAAACTTTTGTGTTAGGGGAGGCTGGGGTGTTGTCCCATTACATTTAATTGAGTTAGTCAATGCCAACTAGGCGTTAAGTATCCCAAAGCTGATGGTACATATGATTATGGTAGGGTTATGTGTATTTTCTGTGGTGCTGTTTTTGCATTTATAACTATTTCTTTATTCTTAGGTCCAGAAAGATTCCATAGGAATTTAGACATCAAGTCGATGAAGAAGATGAAAAGTAAGACATTTTCCAGGAAGCTCATCAGTTTCAATCCTGTTTATCGATGAATCAAAACCTAAGGAATCTTTCAAACTGTAAACAAACCATTATATTAATAAATATATTGTCAATAACTTAAAAAGAGTGTATTCCTTATAAGGAATAGAATATTATTATGTATAGATTATCTACTTAGACGTGGTTAGACCAACAATGCGGCAAATTTTCACATGCAAATTTTAATCCTGTTTGCAACTTGCGATCTATAAATAAGGACTATAATATCTTTCATGAATAATTAATCTCTTAAAACAAAATAGCCTTGAAATCATGAGAATTGTTCAATTGATAGACGAAAGTATATACAATACATTCGGAGTTAATGCTAATTTACAACAAGCAGTCAACTTGTGTCAATATGTCGAGTTTACTCCAGAACTCAAGTATGCACTTGCTACCATTGCCTTTAACCCAATTTTCTGGAATATAGTTGCCAGAGCTGAATATAAAACGCATTTCTTGACTAAATTGAGCGGTGGTGCTAAAAGAGGTTGTTATTTATTGGCATTGACTATTTTCAGTTTGGGTATTTATAGGGATCATGTGTACCATAAGGCTCTATCAGCACAACCAACATATGTGCCTTTCTTATCTTCTAATCTTATCAGAGCATTAGCTATCATAACCTTTGGATTTGGTAATATTTTAGTATTATCTTCAATGTATACTCTAGGTGTGACGGGAACTTACTTAGGTGATTATTTTGGAATTTTAATGGACGAAAGAGTTACATCTTTCCCATTCAATGTTAATGATAATCCGATGTATAATGGTTCAACTTTATGTTTCTTAGGTACTGCTTTGTGGTATGGAAAGCCAACTGGTATTTTTGTATCCTTTTTCGTATTCGTCATGTACAAAATAGCATTGAAGTTTGAGGAGCCATTTACTGCTAAAATTTATGCTAAAAGAGAAGAAGAAAGAGCCAAGAAGAGATCTTAAAAAAATACGTGTGGTATATATATATATAGCAAAACAATATATGACATTTTAAAATTTATGCATATATTAAAAGAATAAAGAAATAAACGGCCAGTTATTATTCATTAAAATCGTAGTATCTTATGGTCTAGACAAACTCAAATGCATTCGATATACCTCTTTCATCAATATATCTAAGGCTCAAAGACTGAAACTTTTCTGATGATTTATGATAGTATAATCCATTTATGGATCCTGGTATAATATTAGATGAATATATATTACCATTCATGTTTTGAATACTACCAATATTAAGGACAATATAATAGAAACCTTCAAATGATGCACCACTAATTTGTTTGATTCTTGAATCAGGTAACAAAAACTCTTCCTTCCACCTCATGTAAATAAATTGAGAATCTTCGAATCCATTTTGGATATTCAGAAATTTCTGTTTTAGTTGGGCATCAGACAAATTGTAAGATGAAGTAAGGTTTCTCCAGTGGTCTAAATCATTTTGCTCGAATGATCCCCAATCTCTATTTTCTGTTAAGAATGAATATTTCTTAATAGACGGATAATCGACGGACTTCTTGTGAGTTGACAGCCAATCCAACCTAAGATATGGGTTGTTAATAATTTCACCCTTAAAGCAAGTAGTTATCTCCGGGTGATCCTCAGTCAAACCTGAAATCTGTAAAAACCCTGTTAAATTGGAACTGACGAAATCTACTGTTTTAAACTCAACTTTTATATGAAACCTTGATTTTCCAGATTTCTGTTCGCCAACGAACTTTGCATTAGGTCTAAGAAATGAATTTAATATTTTCGGAAACCTCCCCATAGTAGAATGATGATAGTTGTGGAAGTAATCAAATTTGTATCTTAAAAAATGATCAGAATAGCCTGCTTCTTTATGAATGTTACTCCTTTTTCTCTGTACGCGTATTAAACCCTTTTCCTTTGTTAAACCAACAATAGTTGCATGATCTTCTGATGGATATTGAAAAGTTGCGTCGTTGTATTGCAACTTACTATGATCCTCTTTCGTTTCAGAATGCAAAACAAGTTGATCGTCATCATCCAATATTATTTCTTCAGGGGATTTTTCCACAGTCCTAGTAAGTTGTGATACATGTGAAGTTGTTCGCCCTTCGCCATCATTGTTGGAAGCCAGCTTTAAGTAATCTAGAGAATTATTTGATTTAGTTACCGGCATGAAATAGTTCTTGTAGTTTCTTAAATTTTTTGATCAAACACCAAATCAATATGTTTATAAAATATAACAGTTACTAAATGCTAATATAATATCGTATATTTAAACAGTTATTCCACTGTTTATCTTCGAATAAAATGTTTGTTGATATTTCTGATAGTAGATGTGATGACATAGATCCTTATCTGATATTTTGTGTCACCTGTGGCTTTGTGCTTTTTCGATCATTCGGACATTAAAGAACACTAACTATTATCTTATATCATAATATAATGCTGAGACCACCAACACCACAGCACCCTGCTGCTAATGAAGAGGTGACCAGTCTCCCAAATGGAAGCTTACCAACTGAAACTGTACAAAATCTTGAATTAAACCCGGATTTATATGACGAAGAAGAAAATGAATCTGTATTTCTGCAAAACGGCGATGAAAACCAGGATATAGATTCTGAAATGAGTTTTGAAAATGTAAAAATTATGGAGTTGAAACTGTTTACTATGCCTTTTGATGATCAATTTGATTCTCTTAAGAAATCATTTTTGGAGCATCATTATGATTCCAGGGTATCGAGAGCACAGCAAAGCAAACTTATAAACTATGTAGATGAAGAGTATTTGAAAATACAGAGAAAATTTATAAAGAACCAAGCTGATGCTGTCACTACGTACAGCTTACAAGAATTAATTATAGACTTATCAAAATTAATTGAACTACTATGGTATTCAATTAATAACAAGACATTGATGTTTGGTCAAAGTGACTATATGATCAAAATTATTGGCGACTTAGAAGATTTCTTAGCATATTACTCATTATCAGACTATTTTAATTACAATTCATCCCCCATATTAACAAATGATAATACTTCTAATATCGTTAGGTTTTTTGGCTTTATTCAAAAAATAGATTTGTCTCTTTCTTTTTTAATTGATGGATATGACGTTGAAGGATTTAACAGAATAGAGAAGCTTAGTAATACTCAGATCATTAGGTTATTACCAATAGTGTCGCGTTTACGAATCATCGTGGTATCAAAAATCGAACCGATAAGGTTAAGAGTAGGAATTTTTGCTAAAAATACCAGCAGTGACAGCAAAACGAGTGATCCTGTACTTCATGATGAATCTTGTGACTTGTTAAATAAGTTAGATATCGAAGTGGGTAGACTCTTCGAAGGAATTTTGGATAGAAGTTGATATCAGTAATGACGTGTACGAAACAATTTTGCATATTTTTATTTTTATTTGAGATCTATATAGATTGAAAAATTCAGTATATTTAATTTGTTAGTAGATATGTGGCCGTTTTCTTCGAACGATAAAGAGTCTTCTGAACTCACAAAAGAATTACCAGACTCTTTAAAAGTTTTCTTTCAGGAAAATAACCCTAGTGAGAAACACAAATCTGTGTTCGAACCCACTCCACAACAAAAGAGAGTTAATGATATCCTTTTAAAATACGAAAATAAAGATTACTCTTTTGAATTTGATTCATATAAGCAATCTGAAGATGAGAAAAAAGTCACGTCTATCAACTGTGCTGAGATGCAACAAAAAGTAGTAGAATGCTTCAGAGGCTGGACTTTTACCCAATCTACACATTGTCAAGACGAAATAAATACACACAAATCATGTGTGGATATACAGAGAGATGGTCTTAAGAAATTGTTTTATAGCGATTGTGTAAGTGCTCCACAATGTAATCAAATCAGATATGTAGTGGATAAATTATTTACAGAGAATTTTGGACAGTATGGCGATAATATTAATGAAGAGTCCAAAGAGAAGTTCGAGAAGGATTTAGATAAGGCATTTTATAAAATTTGGAAATAATCATGAATAATGAGTTGTATATAGTACTAATAATTATATGAGCGTACATAAGTCTAACCATAATTGTAGCTTTTCAGAATAAGACATACTGGCTACCAATCCTGATGTATTTGGGAAGACAAATACTTCAGTACCTTTTGGGATTAGTTCATTAAACTTACTGACCACTTCGTCATATGCTGCGGTTCCCTTGCTAAGCTGTCTGCCCCATTGAAAATTTTCCTTGTTCAATTTGAGTTGTTTAATACCTAATACGCTACACAAGTATTTTACAACTACTTCCCAAATGCCTTTTCCAACAAAAACTATAATCTTCGTTTTGCTAGAATTAAATTCACTGATTAACCTAGGTACATTATCTAATTTTTCTTTCATAGACAATTCCTGAGCAGTCTTAGTGCACCTTAAAACAAGATCAGTAAATCCTATTTTATACTTCACTAAGTCAAAGTCATGTTCTGGTTTTGCAATAGATACAAGCTTGTTACCTTTATATTCAACTAACTTTCGTAATAGTTGATCTTCTTTCAACATATTCTTTACATCTAAATTCAAAGAATCCAATACCTTAAAGAGAACTCTAGACTCATTAAATAATTTCCAAAATAAGTTGGTAAAATGTGCATAATGATGCTGTTTTATTGATGATTCTATACCTGGGTTGTACCCAACAAATACTATAGTTAAACTGCCCCCTAACGATGGTCGAAGTTCTTGTAATTGCTTCTTAACCTCAATTTTTTTTTTCTCATTTGTAACTTGTTTTGATACTTTGCTTGCTGGTAAATTCTCTACATCATTATCATACTTGAAAGACTGTATTATACTCCGAAGTTTCTGATTCTTGGACATCAAGTTTAAATTAACTTTTAGAAGCCTGTACATAAGTGAAATTGTTTTGATCGCAGAACTGTCAACAAACAACTGCAATTCTTTTCTTTAATAGCAGATACTACCTTGGTAAGAGAAGACGCAAGTAATTCTTTGCGGAATGAATTCTTCACTTAACCATCATGAAATCTTATCATCCACCCCCAAAAATAAGCAAGATAGAAATTATGAAACTAACGATAATCTTTCTCCAATCGATATAACTGACATTTTAAATAATAAGGTTGTACTGACTCCTAAAAGTAAATCTGAACAGAGAAGAGAAAAATTGCCATCTATACTAAAGAATAGTCCCAATAAGTCAAATAATTCATTTTCTAGGACTGACATTTCTGAAGAATTATTGAAAAAACACCCTGAGCTAAAGATGGCTACCTCTAATGGTGAATTTAATCCAGTAAAAGGTGCTAGAGTGTTATTCTCGCCCACAAAAGAAATATTAACGTATAGAAAAGAATATTTTGATATATCTGACACAGATGAGGAAAACTTAAGTCATTTAAGTCATTTGAGCAAGAAAAAAAGTCGATCTAATTCCATGTATAATAATGAAGAAAAGCATAATGAAGTTAATGAAAAGAAGCATAATGATGAGAATAAAAATAGGTTGAACAATGAATGTAGTAATGTTGAAGAAAGCGAATCTTTCATTAAAAGAGCATTAACTGATCCAACAATTCCTTACATATTATCGTTATACTTACAACTATTCTTAAATTTGGTGTTGGTCTCAGTAGTATTATATTTCTTATTTATATTTATAAGGACAATTAGATCTGACATACACCACAAATTGGAAATTTATACACAAAAGGCAATCCAGAAAGTACGTGAATGTGGAAAACAATACTACCAATATAAATGCGCTGCTGCTGAGGGAGAGACGATAGCACCTGCAATACAAGATACTTGTTCCTATTTGGCAACTTGTATGAATAGTGACCCTAGCCTCTTGGGAAAGTCTAAAATCACTGCTGAAACGTTTGCAGACATAGTAAATGGATTTGTACGGCCCATAAGCTGGAAAGCTTTAATTTTCTTGATTTTAATAGTATTCGGAAGTCTATTTATTACAAATATTGCATTTGGTAGCTACAGGAACTCTTCAAATATTAAGAACTCGCAGAAAGAAAAAGAGCATATGGAATTTCTCGAAAAGAAAATAAAGGAACAAGAAGACTTACTAATAAAATATGAATATTTAAATAAACGAATTGATGCCTCAAAAAATGGTCATTTAGAGCAAGCAAATTCTTATATGATTACAAACTCGGCAAATTCACCAATAATTCATAGGTTGCAGTCCCCTCAAAGCTTAACGAATAACTCCTCATGACCATACTTCAAAATATTAATTGTGTAAATTCTAGCTATGAATTATATACCATTTTAGACATTCAATTGAATCAATCATTCTTTTAATCACTGGAGTTATTTTAAACTTTCTTTAAAACAAAATAGTATATGCAAGATTAAAATTCCTTTTTTAGGACATTAAATTACAGAATGTATCCTCTATTATGAATGAACAATAACAATTAAGGTTTACTTAAAAAGCGTTAGGATATATTTAGGGTATAATAATAGGTATTATTATTAGATAGTTATACTTTATGGTTACCGATATGCAATCATTTGTACTGAAATTAAAATTATTTACATTTTAATAGAGCATACCGTAAAAGGAAATTTTTCAGATAAGTGTTAATACTTTAAATATATATCATATTTAAAGTATTCATTGGCCCTTAAAAGATATAATGAACTTTCTACGTTGTTTGATCTTAAAGTCATAAGAATAAGAATAAAAAAAACTGTAAAATATGGGAGATAAGATGAAATATCAAGTGTATTCTCCATATTCTGATATTTCCAGCCCTTTCAGTGATAGTAACTATGAAGAATTTGAACTAGAAACCCAAATCAAATCAGAGAAAGATAGGTTGAAACCAAGTGGAAACTTATATCAATATATTGAATACTCGGATGCTCTTTTCGTGATAATCGGTAGTTTGATGATGTGCTTTTCTGCTGTGTCTACACCACTTCAAACAATGATTTATGGCAACATATTTTTAAAGCTTAGTAACTACATGTCTGGTGCTTATTCTAGTCTTAATGAATTTATGAAAGAAATTCTTTTGTCCTGTGGAATTATTATTTTACTAGGCTTAATTAAGATGATTACTTTATGGATTGGTGTGAGCTTATGGATGATATTGGGTGAGAGGCAACAAATAAGAGCAAGGCTGCAACTATTCTATCTGTCATTCTATAAAGATATTGAATGGTATGATACAACACAAAATTTGATGGGAGAAGTTGCGCAAGTAAATAGATGTATTGAAGAGATACGAAGTGGCACAGCTGAGGTTACAGCCTTAATAGTTCAGAACTTGGCTTTAGTTATTTCCTTGTTTGTCACTTCAGTTACAAATGCATGGTCTCTTACATTAATTATACTTGCAAGTTCTCCTATAATGGCTTTAATTAGCATTATCTTCAGTAGATTGATTTATAATGCTGCAACAAAGGAGAATTCCGCTTCGTCAAAAGCTTCAAAAGTTCTTGACTGGTTTCTAGAATCACAAAACACAGTTCGTCTATTTAATGGAAAATATACAGATATAATTCGATTTAATAAGTTGGTTGATGTAAGTTCCAGAGAATTTTTTATGTTTGCACATTTTACGTCTGCAAATGTAAGTTTACTAAGGTTTTTTTCATTGATGATGTTTGTTCAAGGATTATGGTTTGGTAACTATATGATTCAAAAAGAGAAAATCACTATTAATCAATTGTTTACTTGTTTCACTTCATGTCTATTGCTAGGTTCCTCAATATTTGAATTGAGTTCTTTGTTCAATGTTATTATAAAATCGAAGGCTGCAATGATTGAGCTTCAGAAGTTTGTTGGAACCATCCTAGAAGATAACTTATGCAATGATGAAGACTCAACTGTTGCCAAAGGTGTGATTGAATTTGATGATGTTTCTTTCCGCTATTCCAAAAATGATAACTGTACCTTAAAGGATTTAAATATTAAAATTCAGCCTAATAGATTCAATTTTATAATAGGAAAATCTGGAGCTGGAAAGTCAACTTTGGTTAATTTGTTATTGAATTATTATAAGCCTACAAGGGGCACCATTAGGATTGATGGAAAAAACTTGTCAGACTGTAGTAAGCGGTGGGTATCAGATAATATAACATTGATCCAACAAACACCAAGTATATTTCATCTAACTTTAAAAGATAATATTGGCATTGCAGTATCAAACAAGTTTGAATCCTTGAAGAATATACCCAATTATATGATAGTTGAAGCATGTACTTTCGCTCAGTTAGGTGGGTTGTGTGACCAATTAGATTATGGATTGTACTCCAAGCTATTACCCACCTCTTTATCGGGAGGTCAAAAGCAACGAGTTGCAATTGCCAGAGCAAAAATCAGAAATACACCAATATTGATATTGGATGAGGCACTATCGGCACTAGACATTAGAACTAGGTCTTTTGTATTAACAAATATTAGGAGATGGAGACTTGGCAAAACTACCATTTACATAACTCACGATTTTTCTCAAATTAAACCACAAGATTATGTCTTAATGCTAAATCAAGGCTCTATATTTTATGAAGGTTATTTCCCAGATCAAAATCTTTATCATACTTCTAGAATTAGCAAACAAATACAAAAACTGGAGCTTTTAAGTCATGTTGATACAAGATCTTCACATCTAGGTGCTAATTCTGAAGTTCTTAATATATCCAATCTCGAAGATGTCAAAATTCTCTCAATACTTACCATCATGAAGCGTTTTATCCGAATGTCTGATAATAAGACCACTTTATTAATTGGTATGTTTATTGCACTTTTATGCGGTTTATCAGGACCAGTTTTTTCTTTCGCTTTTTCAAATCTACTATCAATTATGGTAGAGGCTTCGCTAGCTAAAAGAGTACAACACGATCTATTAATATGGTCTTGTGTTGTTATGGTGATTTCGCTATTTGATTCATTGACAAATTATATTTCTCTGTACTTGATATATCGGGTGAGTGAGCAATATATAAACCAGGTTAGAAAATTGGCATTTTGCTCCATAAGTGGACAAGGAGTATCATTTTTTAAATCAAATAACTCAGCTGAGCTCACAGCACTAATAATGAATGATACTCGAGATTTCAGAACATTTATAGCAGAATTTTTGACAATATCAATTAATTTGGTAAGTATGGTTATACTTGGAGTAGTTTGGTCAATTATCACAGGCTGGAAACTTTCTTTGGTGGGTTTCTCTTTTATTCCCTTAATTTCCATTATTACAGGAATATATTCACTGTTGTTAGCAAAAGCAGAGAATAACTATAAATTCAAAATATTTGATGTGGAAAATCATAATCACGAAGTAATATCAGAAATAAAATCTATACTAAATTTATGTGCTGCGAAATTCTTCATGCAACAATTCGAATATAAATTACTGGAGGTTCGTAAAATTGGTATCTCAAGAGCAATCTATACGGGTTTTGGTATTTCCTTATACGAGTTGTGTAGTTCAATTACTATCGGCATCGTATTATTCTATGGATTTCAGTTGGTTGGGAAAGCAGAATACTCCACTGATCAATTACTACTAGTGATAACATTAGTAAATTTTACAATACTTAGCTCTTCAGTATTGATACGTCAATATCCTGATTTGGCGAAGGGACAACGAGCTGCAACTTTTATTTTTAAAATTTTAGAACTATTACCAGCTCATATTGAAAACAGTGGAAATATAAGGCCTAGTTTTTCAACTAGCAAAATCGTGAAATTTGATAAGGTTTTTTTTAGATACCCCACCACAATTACTACAAATATTTTGCAGAATCTCTCATTTGAAATACAAAGTAATGAAATTATTGCAATAGTAGGGGAATCTGGATCTGGTAAAACAACTATTGCATCTCTTTTAATGAGATTGCATGGTGTAACAAGAGGCAAAATAGAGATTGCGAATGTTAATATAGAAGATATTGATATAGACTGGCTACGTGATTCAGTATCAATTGTACCTCAGAATCCTAAATTTTTTGAAGGGACTATATATGAAAATTTAGTTTATGGGTTAACCCATTTCAAAATTATCCAAGCAGATATCAATGAATGCTTACGATTATCAGGCATGAGTGATGAAGTAGCACTTTTACCGAATGGAATCGAAACTATTATGGGTGAAGGAAGTAATGCAAATTTCTCTAGTGGTCAATTACAAAGATTAGCAATCGCAAGAGCCTTAGTTAGAAAGCCAAATATTCTAATTCTTGATGAATGCTGTTCAAATTTAGACTATGAGAATATTTCTCGAGTGCAGAATTTAATCAAGAATACGATGAAGACAAAGAGACAACTAACCATTATTTTGATAACTCATGATGAAACAATGATGAAATTGGCTAGCCGAATTATGGTTTTGAAGCAAGGTAGAATAGTAGAAGAAGGTGAATTTGAGAAGCTTTATGGTATTAAAGGGGAATTGTATAATATCATTAATAAAAAGCAATTATTTTAAGAAGCTATATAAACACAGTATATATTTATTTAAAGTCTAACGCAAATGTAAGGAACTTCAACATCTTCCCCTTCTTCATCATCACAACAAACTTCTAAAATCAAATATTTAAGATGTTCAGGGATATCTTTCTTGTTCACTTCTTTTATCAATTCCGTCAACTTCATGTTAGCACGATCTTTAATCTTTTTTGGTGGGAAGAAAGAAGCGTATAATAAAGAAACATCGTATGATAACATTGAGATTTCCAAACCTTCGTTATCTTTGAAATGATCAAGAAGTTCTTGCAAAGTAATATCACCTTTGAGTTCAAATCTATCCCAAATTTGATCAAAAGATTTATTATTGTAGGTGCCCTGAGGTGATTTAATTGGCTCAGAGAAACCAACAAACGGAAGTGCTAAATTGATGAAACCATTCTTATAGGCTTCAATATCGTTATTCTTAGCAACTACTTTATATAACTCTAAGCATACTAAACCAGTTACCAATGCAGTAGTCGTAGCAATTGCTGGAATGATCTTACCTGCAATAAATTTAGTCTTAGATGTATCTGCAGTTTCAATAGAGTAATTAAGAGCTCTACAGTTGGAAGCTGCAGTGATAAACTCGATATGATGATTGGTATCATCATCCTTTTCAAATTCGACTGGAGTTAATCTGTAACCAGCCAAAGAAGAAGGCTCTGGTAAAGAGGCTGCTATCTTCTTAATTTCTTCATCATTCAAATTTCCTGATAATGAATTAGCTTGTTCCTCAGCTTCGGCATCTGTTGAAGCAATTTCTATACCTGATTTTGGAGTAAATGGCACAATTTTAATATCTTTCAAAACGTTTATATAGTCTTCTAAAGAGTATTTTGGCTCTTTTAATCCGTAAATGAATGCAAGCAAATTAGCACCTCCTATAATAAAGTCAATATGATCTTTGTTATTAGCATCAAATTCCAATGGCTTTGGGACTCTCTTAGAGCCCGACCAGAAATCACCACCATTAGAAGTTTTGGCATCTGGAGGGAAATTGAATAGCAATTGTTTTATATCGTGACTGTACTTTGATTCAAATTGCATTCTAGCCCATTTAATACAATCCTCAAATGAGTATGGACGCTTATTCAAATAATCGGAAATATTTTCTAATGTACCTTTAATATCTGGGCTTTGCTTCAAAGTTTGTTCAACATAGTTTGGTTGACTTAAATATAAGTTAACTGTTTCAGGTGAGTCGGTGAAATAACCTTGGAATAAAGATTTTGCCCATGCAATTGTATGATCAATCTTATTAGGGAAGGATCTCAATGTACATAATGGAATAGATTTCTCAGGTGGATCTTGAGAAGAAGAATAAGACTCTGTTAAGTTAGGAATAACAACTTGAGTGTTACCTTTAGTACCTAATGTTCCAGATTCTAATAATGGCTTCTTGAAAAATATACAACGACGATCAACATAAGTTCTAGCATCAACATTATCTAAAGCATTGGTAACAAAATCTAACTCATTCCAGAATGATTCATTAAAGATGTCTTCAGTGTCAGGACCAACTTTTTCTAATATAGCTTCAATCTTACCCACTAAATCTGGATTCATTGCTTGCACTGCACTTGCTGCTACGTCAGATTTATTTCTTCCAACATCTTTAGGTCTGAACAAAAATTGTCTATTCAAGTTAGACTTTTCAATGGAATCCATATCAGTCACAACAATCTTACCATCCTTTCCGGAACCCAAACCCATCATAGCCCAATTCTTAAGCATTTCACATCCAATCGCTCCAGAACCAACCAAGAATACTTTCAAATTGAAGATAGCTTCTTGATACTTCGACCCGAAGACGGCAATTTGGGGATCATATCTTGTACCTGTTGGTTTGGTGGTTTCTTTGTTTCTTGGGTACTCGTCTATTGTTGGTAATGATTCTAAAGAATCAAAATAGAGCCATTGTTTAACTGGAGTAAACTTTGATGAACAATTCTTCAACACTTCTTGTGCAATCAAACCTCCGTAAAAAGCAACCATCCCTGGAATATCACCAGTAGCTTGATATGACAATTCCTCGATGATCTTTTCATCAATTTCATTGTCACCTAGAATTGAAGGGAGTTGTGTAGATATCTCCTTTACCAATTGTAATAATTCTGCCGCGTCTTCTTCATTATATGGGCGAGGTAATTTACCATTATGTCTGGTTTGGAAAGCGTGTAAACCTTGGAATCCTAAATGAAGTTGAGATGGTCTGTCAAATTTAGCGAAATCGGAAATTAAATATTCAGGCTGGGATAATTGATCTTTCAAGGAACCAAACGATAATTCTTTTGGTACCTTTACTTGTTGGTATAACCCACCTTTAACGTATTCACCATATGAACTATCAATATTAATTCTGAATGCATAAGGACCCAATACTTCTATTTTGTGAGGATTTCCATCATTTAATTTTGGCATTCCTTCTATTTCACTGAATTTTACATAATCACCATCTTCTAACCCATGTCTGCTGTCATCTAACATTGTAACCGTACCATCTTTTTCAATATCAGAAACAATACCTGTATGAGGTTCTTCTCCAGTCTGGTCTATAATAGTAAATTTTTCTCCAAAATCAACAAATAATTGACCAAATAAACCTCTAATATCAGCATTAATATACCCGATATTTTTTGGGTGTGTAAACTCGTTAATTCTGAGCTGTTCTTCTAAAGTAATATTGGTACTGACAATTGTCTTGAAATTTCCTAAAGATTCATTGGAAATATCATCTATAACTGAAATGGGGACATATTGATTGAGTTCGGCCAATTTAGGAGCTGTGGCAGCGGCTCTTGGTTTACCAATATCGGCTTCGCTCAAGAAAAATTGGGTTGAAAGATCATATAACTCAACAGGATGAGGATCATATAGGCTTAAAGACTTGACACCAGCTAAAGCAACATTTTTAGCTATTTCAACTCCCAATCCTTTCAAACCAATTATCAATACATTTGCGTTTTGCATTTTAAGCATTGCTTCCTTCCCCAAAACATACAATTGTCTGGAATACAATCCCTCATCGATTACATCCTGTGGAGGAGAATCAATTTGCATATTGTCAGACATACTTGTTATTATATTCTCTATATAAAATTATGCTGTCAGAGAAATAACCTCTTTGAGATTATAAATGAGGTTGACTATTGCCACTTGGTAACAATCATAATATGCAGTATTTCCTAATATTGCAAAATTATTCACTAGTTGCTATCAAAGTAAACTATAAGCTTTTTATTATTAGATAAGGCACTATATACAATTTAAAAGTCTATTAATAGGAGTATCTAAAGTTTAAGTTTTCTATATCAGTCAAATCCTTGAATTCATAGTTCTCACCAACTCTTTCTAGCCACTCAGCAGCTTCCTTCTCAAAATTTTTGTCCTTTTTGCTATTTTCATTCTTAGATATATAACCAACAAGTACTACAAGAGGGATACAAACAACTGTCATTACCAATAATGCAATTTTTGCTGGGATGTAGTGGGGTTTGTCTTTAGCTCTAAATAATTGGGGTCCAATCAAAGCACCAACAGCAAATGCTATCATAGTCAAACCGTTTCTAGCTAATCTTTTTGTATATCCTGCGGTATTCTTGCTGTTCCATGCATATATTAATGTAATCACACAAGTACCAGTATTGATCAAATAGAGAGCCAATAAATTTCCAACTTTATTCACATGACTTAATAATACAATATATCCTATAATAGCAGGAATTAACATGGATATGAAAATTAAAGTACGATACTTGCCATCAAAATAAGCACACAAATAGGTACCGGCAAGAATGGAAACAATTGTAGAAACACCAATTGGCATCTGCATTAAGGCTGCTTGTTTTGAGGTAAATCCAAAAGAAGAAATAATCGTAGTACTAAAGGTACCGATGGCACCAGTTGGAACCATACTTATAATTGTAAGGAAAAACATGGGCCATGTATGCTTATCATAGAATAATAATTCTTTAACTTGCTTGATTTTGAAAGTCTTATTTTCTGTCCCAGTTTGGTTCTTTCTAATCTCTTCCAAGAGTAATTCTTTTTCCCCCTTATCGAGGAATTTGGCTTTGACAGGACTCTCTGGTAAAAAAAATAGCACAAGAATCCCATATAAGAATGTTAATAGTCCTATTGTTAAAAAGAATATTTGCCAGGAAGCAAGGTTCGTTTTAGTAGAATCAACATGTTGAAATGCAAAAGAAAGCAATCCCCCAATAATTGTAGAAGTACCAGCTTGTATTGACCATATCCCCATTCTTCTTAATTGCTGACTATGATTGTACCACATACCAGTAATAATAATACAGCCTGGAGCTGCAGCTGCTTCAAAAATACCCAATAGAGCTCTTACTACCATTAAAGAAGCATATGTTTTTGACACTACATGAAAAATGACAACAATACCCCAACAGATAACACAAACACTGAACCATCTTGCTGGTGAGAGTTTTTGAAATAGGTATGCATTAATGGGCTCAAAAAATATGTATGCACAGTATAAAATTGTTGCTAAGTTGTTGAATTCATTTCCTCTCAAATCTTTAGTAATACCCATAACAGCACCATAATTCAATAAAGACTTATCTAAGAATTGGATGAAGTACACTCCACAAAGAATAGTTAAAATCCTTTTATCGATTTTTTTATAAATTCTTTTTAGCTGAATTTGACGTTCTTTTTCATCCAATTTCAGATCTAGCTCATGTGATTCCTGTTCCTTAAATTCGTAAGCCTCATCGTACTCGCTTAGTTTAGAAATGCTATCTTCCATTATAGCTTCAGGTTACTTTTGTTGGGATTTAGTAATATGTGAACGGCTAAAAGAGATAATTTTAACTACGTAGATTTTGAACAATTTATTCTTTTAAGGTTTAGGTGCAAATAATCCCTCATGCTGCAGTAATTTGAGTGCATACGATATTCCCTTATAAGTCCACAATCTCATCTTATGGACCTCAGATTTTGTGTCAAAATATTCACTTACTTGGAATAAATGTCGTTCATTTGACGATATTTGTCTCAATATACAAATACTGGGCTTATGAAACACAAAACTTTAAATTTTCACTTAAAGCGCGATTCATGACCTCTCTCAGACAAGAATTCCTTCTCATAGGAACGTTCGCTAATTTAGGAAATGAGATGTACCACGAAAATATATACACCCTTCTAATGTGAAAGAGGTAAAAAATATGACAAAATAAATGATTATTTTTTCTCCATTTATTCTAGCCCAAAAGAATTTTCTCCATTAAAAATTTATTATTTTTATTGTATTAATCTCGTATTGAACAACAAATACTTATATTTTTGTCACGATCACTAACGTACTCTATAAAGGTTATAAGCTACAAAAAAAAATTTCCACAATAGTAGTCTATTGACCTTAAATTTCATATAAGTTAAAGTTAATAAATGACCGCCCACATCTTATATATTTTGTGGCTAGTGTAAGTTGCTGTTCTACAAATTCCAATTTCTTAATTTCTTACCCCCTACAGAAATAAAGGAGCGTTAAAAAGTATCTAGCCCGCTCCAGAAAATCTTATTTGGAAAAATAGTTTCTACAGACATTACTGCATATGCATTGGTTGGCACCTTCTACCATTCATTGGTCTTTTAAAATAAATGACCGGTATACAGTCATTCGTAATTTCTTTAATAACAATGTTGCGCTAATATTTTTCTTGTGAATACAGGCGGATCCTGCAATTAAAATCCATGATGCTCGTATTTTTTTACAGAAATCGTATAATATGAAATATTATTCCTTTACTGAAATCGGGAGTCATAACGAAGAATATAAACGTTCGATCGCCAGAAAGAAAGAATAATTTTACTAGAGTTTCTCCGTTTTAAAGGTTTGAATCTTTATATTTTTATTTCGTTTAACAAAATGAGCTATAATGATTACTACCAAGCTCAAGGAAAGGCGGAAAGTGGAGCAAAGAGGATACACAATAATGTAGGCTTTGACGGACAAACACAAAGTATTCAGGTGCTGGGTGGTATTCAAACACAGGGGTTCCCTTCAGTTGTACCTACCGCACAAGCTGTTGTTACAAAGGAGTTTGAACAACCTAGATTTTATAGCTCTTCAATGATGGTCCAACCACCGTACACACAAGTACCTACCACCTCTCCATATACAAGCCAACAAATTGTCTATCCAACACAACAGCTGTATTATGAAATTATCCCTGTCAATAACTATCTTTTAATTCCGAATTCTAACACAGGGAATGTAAATATGAATGCCCCAACCACTTATTATAATACTAGTTTTTACACTCCTACAAACCAATTTGTATCACTGGCACCAGGACAACAGGTTACAGTCCAACACCAGCCACATGGAATGGCCCAAATGGCCCAACCAATTCATAGTCTGAACTTAGAAAAATTTGCAGAAAAGTTACAAGACGTGCTCCCTGTTCCACCTCTTTCAAAGGCACCAATAAAGCCTGAGATGAGTATCAATCTCAATCAGAAAAGAACTAAGAGAAAAACAAAATTTACAAAGAAACAAGATGATCTTATTTTATCATTGAAGAAAGAAGGTAAATCATGGGCTGAGATAGCAGAATTTTCTGGAGTTGGTAGTTTCTTAGCTGCGAGAAATAGATATCAGGTTATTGTTGGTCAGCAAGGTAATAACAATTCGTCTTCATGGAATGGTGAAGATACGGAAACTTTGAGATCAATGCTTGACGATGGAGAATTAGCTAAATGGAAATATATATCTGCCAAGCTTAATAAAGCTACTAATAAGTATTTCTCTCCAAAAGAATGCAGAGATATGGTCAGATACTTATTTTGGTCTAACCCATTAGGTTTTGAGGTTCACGAAGAAGTTTTAAATGAATGCATAAAAGAGAAGAAGATGACGCGGAAGAGCTTTGATGATATAAAAAACTCTAATGAGCTGATATATTCACAACGGCTCTTGGATAATCACACTTCCTCTATAAGTTCGACATCTACTGGTAGTTCCGCAACTTCTGGCTATTATACCAGCGGAACGGATAATACAGACTACAAAACAACACCAGTATTAAACGAGAATAATTCATATGAAAAGAATTATTATTAACATTTTCAATTCAACTCTTCATTAATTTTCAATTCTTCACAGGCGAATATAAGGTATATCATGTATATTCTATAAATCGTATTCTATAGGTGCAATAGATTTCAATTCATTTATATTCATTCAATTCAAATTCTTTACCTTAGCTTCTACAACATCAATTTTGTCTTGGGGTGCTTGTACTTTGTCAGTTCTTGTTCCAATTCTAATATCACTTTGGATTCTCACAACCCCGTTGTTATGTAACGTCTCGTGCATTTGGCCAATTAAATCAGTGACTTCATTCCAAGGGCCCTCGATTGTTGTACCAGCACTATGTAAGATACACTCAAGATGTGATTTTCTTGCTAAGTTTGTGATAGTGGCAATTTCATCAGAAACTGATACCTTTCCTGTTCCAATCTATTTATGTTAGGATCATATTAATTGAAATGCTCTGATTTAGATCGTACTTACAGGAATTAAACAAACATCTGCAAGACAGTGTAACTTGCAAACCATTTTTATTCTGAAGATTAAAAGATAAGTAATTTTCGTTACAATTCTCGTCTACGATTCGAGATTCGGATTTCGTAAAATAGATGTTTTGCTCTAAAAAATAATCTACAATATTTTTTGACGATCGATTAGCATGGTGAGCAAGTTTAAAGTCTTGCATATTCGAAACCAACTTCGTAACATAATAGGCTTTATCTAATTTACGATCATTCTTCCGCTTATTTATTTTTTCCTTTTATTTGAATTCCTATTGCTATACTTCCATGACTCTTGTTGTATTTGTTTTAAATGATAGTTAAGAGCTTTATTGAGTGGAAAATAATGTAGGAATAGCTAGAACATTATACTGTAAGTTAGAAAATATTTTCCAGAAGAAATATTACACCTATAATTGTAAATTTCTTGTTACAGCTTCCATAATTAATTGTGATAACATGTTATTACCGTGGGTTGAAGAGACACTTTAACAATACTTCTTAGAGATATCTTCCATAAAATGCTTCAATATCATTCATATTCATTCTTAATCTCTCATGAGGTACTTAATCACATGTTGTTCTTGTGTTCCTTACAATATCGATCTCTAACATTGCTTGTAAAAATATGAAGCTCTATTAAGCTTCAGAAAGTTGCAAAAACACACATCGGTAGAATTAACCAATAAGAAATGAGATACCTTGTTAACGATATCCCTAAACAATAGTTAAGAATTTTTGGTTCTAGATATGATAGTGCTTGTCCACTTAACAAGAGAACCAAAAGGTTTAACGATTCATTATAAGAAATACAACTGACGCTAAGATTATCTGAATACCGTTCAAATGTTTGTCTTGAAATTATACAAAGATGTTATATTTCTCTTAACATGTAGCTAACTCTACAAAGAAGTTAAATTCAATAAATACTTCCCTAGTCAGCCTTACAAGCCTATGTACTATGTGATTACCTTATTTTGATATACTTCATTTCGATGTTAAATCATTAGCCGGTCTAGTATAGTGGTTAGTACAGTTCGTTGTGGCCGAACAAACCCAGGTTCGATTCCTGGGACCGGCATTTTTTATTTTTTTAAATTAAATTTATTTTAATATCTATTATTTAATCTAATATATACTTATACTGAAAAAATCAAATTTAACTACTAAATCTGAATATTGCATTCATTAAATACCTAAGATATATGACTCAAATCATGCAGATTGGTAAATATTACCTTGGGACTGGGTTCTCAAGTCCTGTTGGGTTGGTTGCTGAGGAACTTGGTTATTTTGTAATGGTATAGATTGTCTATTAGTATTAGCATTTTCTTTTAAAGCAATTAATTGTTTGGATCTGAAGGTCTCATAGTGTACCAAGGAAGTTGTTTCAATTAAATCTTGTAGGTGAGTACGAGTTAAGAAATCTCTCAAAAATACAAATTCACATTGGGAAACATCTTCAATATTTATTGCTCCCCATTTAGTTTTTCTACCTCTTACTAACTCGCCGTTTATCTCGATTTCTCTTTCTGACCCTGCTATAGCAAAAGGGATTAAAGACTTTATATCTTCGTTAAGTTGCTTCTCTTCCTCGTATAAGTCTTCATTATCATATGGATAGATGTTAAAGTTGTGCTTGATAAACTCATTTTGGAGTGATTTTTTAAATTCAGATCTTTCTTCGAGGGTAAGAGAATCACTCTTGGCAATTACAGGAACAACATTAGCAATTTCAGTCAATCTCTTCAAGACTTGTATATCTAATTGCTTTAACTTTTTATCATTAGGAGAAATGAAATATAATACACAATGAACTCTAGAATCTTGAATGTACCTTTCTCTTTGGGCAGTTAACTCTTTTCTTAAATATTGAGAATGCTGTTCTTTGATATACTTAACTAGAGGTTCCCAGCATTTATCATTGTTTATTTGGTCATTAAATCCGGGTGTATCGATAACATTAACGTTCAATCTAACATTATTCTCAGTTAAGATGTGATTTGTAACCTTAATTTCTGTAGTCTTTTCAATTGGTTCATCTGTAGACTTACGTCCATTAGAATTTACTAATCTAGATGCAAACAAGGTGTTGACTAACGTACTTTTACCTAAACCAGATCTTCCAACCATCATCACATTGAATTGAAATCCTCTCTTTAATAATCTGTTCTCAATTTGTGTGGTTATAGTATCAAAACCAACATATTTTTGAGGATGTGTTGTTTTTACTTCGTTATCTTCAAATGACATCTTTCTCTTGAATGTACTAGTATGTATTACTATTAATTATAAATGTAAACACCTTGTTGTAAGTTTTCAAAGGTTTGATTGACGCGTTCACATAGGGAATGTATAAATACACGACTATTTAGGTACACGAAACGTTTTTGCACAAAGTTTTGTGTAATGTTGGCTTTTTTTTTCAGTTTTTCAATATAATATATAAGTGCTTACCATAACGAGGTCCTATTTTGATAAGTGTAATATAGATTCAATATACTATGCCAGCGTTAAAGTTAGCATTTCCAGCTAACCTTCAAAGTGGATTGCTTACAATGCTCCCAGGATTAGCAAGCTTAGCAAGCATCACCATAAAGTTACCCAACGTTATTCAAGATATTGCTTTAGTATCAAACAATGAAAGATTAAAGGAATTAAAGGAACAAATTGAAGCTAATAATGGTCAACCGCCATTTATGATTGATAATGGGATGATTTTAAGAGCTGTTCCAAAGAAAAAGCCATCACATAGCAAAACTCGTATGAAATTATATGCTCCAGGTAGTAAGCAAATCAAACCACTAGAAAACTTAGTTAGATGTCCAGCTTGTGGTCATGTCAAAAGATCGCACTTTATGTGTATGCACTGTTTTGCTGAAATAAGGACCTTCTTGAAACTGAAAAAGAAGGCTCTTCAAGAAGCCTTTGAAGCACCACAATCAAACCTTGACCCTATCGATGAAAAGATATTATATCCTGGTAAGCATGTCAGTGAACGTGAAAGAAGATTAAAGAAGAAAGACTGGATTCCCGTGAGAGAAGAACCATTGATGTTCAATTCTGAACAAATTAAAAATCCAAAGAATTAATACTTCATAAAATTTATCCCATGGCTCACTCTTGGGCAATTACTTGTATATATAAGTCATGATAGTTTAATAAAGCTTTACCTATAGAATATTAGCTATGTACGACAAATTTCCTATTTATTTTATCAATAAAGATATTGGTGTGTTTAGTACATGATTGGATTAAATAAGGTTATTCGTGTCTAAGTAGTGCAGAGTCATGTCCTTGAAGCATTTGTATCTTTCAAACAGTTATATAGAATGATAATCATTATTTTCATTCTATATAAAATAATTGGAATTCTGTTGCTCTCAAAATAACAAATTATCAACCTTCCATACTAACTAACATCTAAATTCAGTAGTAAATTTTAACATAATAAATCAGCTTATATTGCAAAAATCTATGCTGACATCAAAAAAAATATTCGCAGTTTCCTAACCATCTACACAGTCTCTTCTCCTCTACCAGAATTTTTTTACTTCTATATAATAAACGAAATAGTAGCTCATTCTTATAAAATGACATATGAGGAACAGTACAGTAAATTTCCTTCCAATATGAAGAGATATGCTGATAATCAAAGAAATATTTCACTTTTTTCTGTAAGTAGTAGACACCCTTTGAATGTTAAGCCTAGTGGGAACTTACTTTTTAATGGTGATCCACAGTTGACTACATTATCCAAGGAGGAACAAATGGGATATTTATCAATTTTTCCAGATGAATTAGTTTTGCATTTACTTTCATACATTAGCGATGTAGATACACTTAAGGCATTGTCGCATACTTCAAGAATTATGTATGCTTTCTTATATGATGAAGAAATATGGAAGAAACTATACGTGAGAAATTCCTTAGAAAATGAAAGGATTGGAAAAATAGATAGTGTACAATGGAGAGGGTCTTGGAGGGCATCTATTATAAATGTAGAAGATGAGGAACAAGCAAATTTGCAAATTCCTGATAATGTTTTATGTTCAGATGCATTATACAGACCGTTTCAATGTTCACAAATCAACTATCAAAAACTCTTTTCTAAAATAATCAAAGAAGAAGAAAGATACCATTTGGATTCGATTAATGGAGAATTAGGTTGTCTACCAAATGGTAGATTACAAAGGATTCAGGAAGATGCACTCTCATTAGAACAATTTAACAAGTATTGGAGTAGCAAGCCATTCATCCTCACAAATTCAAACAGTGAAAGGTGGCCCAATTGGGATTTAAATACATTATTAAATCGGTTTCCTGATGTTAAATTTAGACAGGAAGCAGTTAAGTGGAATTTATCCTTGTATGCTGAATATTTGAAGCGAAATAAAGACGAGAGTCCACTATACCTCTTTGATTGTAGTAGTGAAGCAATGACACAGTTAAAAAAAGAGTACACTTTACCAGAGATATTCCAACATGATCTTTTTTCTGTTTTTCAAAGGGAAAACATTCAATGTCGTCCAGATTATGCTTGGCTCATTGTAGGCTCAGCCAGGTCAGGTTCTACCTTCCATAAAGACCCTAATCACACATCTGCATGGAATGCCGCATTGACAGGTAGAAAACTCTGGATAATGTTACCACCAACAGTTACACCGCCTGGAGTGGGAACAGATTCAGAAGAGAGTGAAGTTACGTCTCCTGTTGGGATTGCAGAGTGGGTAATGTCAGGTTTTTTCAATGATTGTCTTAAGATTGAAGAATGCTTAATAGGTGTAACGTTTCCAAATGAATGCATGTATGTTCCCTCTGGCTGGTGGCACTCTGTCATTAATATTGACGACTCGGTGGCACTAACTCAAAATTTTGTACCTCTTCCTAATTTGACTAATGTATTAAACTTTTTCAAGAACAAAAAAAACCAGATTAGTGGATTCCGTCCTAGTCAGGTAAATGATGCATTCAAGGAAATCTTGAAAACTAATAAACTTGATCTTGATCTTGATCATGAAGTAAAGGATAAGCTCGAGGAATACAGTAGAAAATTTGATGAATTAAATTTAAATAAGCATCTTCAAGATGAAGATTGTGGTGAAATACTACCTTCATTATTACCCCCTATGCCAATATTCGAGTTATATACGCAATTGTTGCGTGACAATTGCAAGGATCAAGAGCTCATTAATGCCCTACAGAAACTTGAAAGGTTGGAGGCTGCAGAAACTAATTTAACAAGGAAAAGTGAAACATGGGAAAAATTAACCACTACTGAATCTGGTAGTCATTCCTTCTCATTTGGGTTTGATATCGATGAGAGCGACGATGAATAACCTATCTTTCAGCATGATAGCAGATATACGATAAAACATATTTATAGAGATAATTGCATAGAATTACAATAGATAAAGTTAAAAATAAAGCATATTAAAAATAATACATATTGTATATAATGATTCATTTGTTCAAGATAGTTTTGAGAACTGAATTGAATTATGTAAGCCTTTTTATTTACTTTACGCTTGTTGACCTCCATAGGCGAAAAATGACTTATGATATCTAATGTATAGAAACAAAATGAAATCCCCTCTTCTTTTCGTATATACGGAATCACAATGTTAATGTGTTGGTTTTGTGTTACTAAAGATCCGACTTCAAAAATCTTTTAAAACAAAGTTAAACTGAGA